>VMDO01005154.1:0-115152 GCA_007922755.1 Pedetes capensis
ACAAAATGTCAAAACAAGACCAGGTGCTGACTGTGGATCAGACCATCAACTTCTCATATGCAAGTTCAAACTGAAGCTGAAGAAAATTAGAACAAGTATATGAGAGCCACAGTATGACCTTGAGTACATCCCACCTGAGTTCAGAGACCTCCTGAAAAATAGGTTTAATGCATTAGACACAAATGACAGGAGACCAGAAGAGTTGGGGCATGACATCAAAGATATCATTCAAGAAGGAAGCAAAAAGTTCTTAAAAAGACAAGAAAAAAAGAAAAGACCAAATTACTTGTCAAAAGAGATGGTAGAACTTGCCCTTGAACGTTGAACAGCTAAAGTAAAAGGAAGACATGTTGAAGTTAAGGAACTAAACAGAAGATTTCAGAAGGCAGCTCAAGAAGACAAAAACAAATATTATAATGACATGTGCAAGGAGCTGGAGGCAGAAAACCAGAAGGGAAGAACATGCTCTGTGTTTCTCAAGCTTAAAGAAGTGAAGAAAAAATTCAAGCCTCGAGTGGCAGTAGTGAAAGATTCTACAGGGAAAATATTAAATGATGCAGGGAGCATCAGAAGAAGATGGGAAGAATACACAGAGTCATTATACAAGAAAGGATTGGTAGATGACCAACCATTCCAACAGGTTGCATATGAAGAGGAACCAATGGTGTTGAAGGATGAAGTGGAAGCTGCCTTGAAAGAACTGGCGAAACACAAGGCTCCAGGAATTGATGGGACACCAATAGAGATGTTTCAACAAACAGATGCCGCACTGGAGGTGTTAACATGTTTGTGCCAACAGGTTTGGAAAATAGCGACTTGGCCAACTGACTGGAAGAGATCCATATTTGTGCCTATTCCCAAAAAAGGGGATCCAACTGAATGTGCAGACTATCGGACAATATCATCAATATCACACACAAGCAAAATTCTACTAAAGATCATTCAGAAGCAACTGCAGCAGTATATAGACAGGGAATTACGGGAAAATCAAGCGGGATTCAGAAGAGGGCGGGGAACCAGGGACATCATTGCTGATGTCAGGTGGATATTAGCTGAAAGCAGAGAATATCAGAAAGATGTCTATCTATGTTTTATTGACTATGCAAAGGCATTTGATTGTGTGGATCATAACAAATTATGGATAACATTTCGGAAAATGGGAATACCAGAACACCTAATTGTGCTCATGAGAAATCTGTACATGAACCAGGAGGCAGTTGTTCGAATAGAACAAGGAAACACTTAGTGGTTTAAAGTTGAGAAATGTGTGTGTCAGGGCTGTATACTTTCACCCTATCTCTTCAATTAATACGCTGAGCAAATAATCCAAGAAGCTGGACTTTATGAGGAAGAACACGGGATCAAGATTGAAGGAAGACTCGTTAACAACCTGCATTATGCAGATGACACAACTCTGCTTGCTGAAAGTGAAGAGGATTTTAAACATTTACTGATGAAGATCAAAGATCATAGCCTTCAATATGGGTTACGACTAAACATCAACAAAACAAAAATCCTTACAACTGGGTCAGCACACAACTTCACAATAAATGGAGAAAAGATTGAGGTTGTCCAAGATTTTGTGTTGCTTGGCTCTATAATCAACACCCGTGGAAGCAGCAGTCAAGAAATCAAAAGACTCACTGCTCTAGGAAAAGCTGTGGCAAAAGATCTCTTTAGAGTATTGAAAAGCAAAGATGTCACTTTGAAGACGAAAGTGCATCTGACTCACGCCATGGTATTTTCAGTGGCATCATATGGTTGTGAAAGCTGGACATTGAACAAGGGAGACAGAAAAAGAATTGATGCTTTTGAATTGTGGTGCTGGAGACAAATATTGAATGGACTGCCAAAAGAACCAACAAATCTGTCCTAGAAGTGCAACCAGAGTGCTCCTTGGAAGCAAGAATGGCTAGATTGTGTCTTATATATTTCGGACATGTAGTCAGGAGAGATCAATCCCTGGAGAAGGACATCATGTTTGGGAGAGTGGCAGGTCAACACAAAAGAGGAAAACCCTCCACCAGATGGATTGACACAGTGTCTGCAACAATGGGCTTAAACATAAATAAGATCGTTTGCCTGGCACAGAATCGGCAAGTGTTTCGATCTGCTGTACATAGGGTCGCTATGACTTGGACTCAACTCGACGGCACCTAACAACAACAACAATGTATGTATGTGTGTGTATATATATATATATATATATATATATATATATATATATATATATATATGTATGTATATACACACATATATATGTGTATGTATGTATGTGTGTATGTATGTATACACATGTGTGTGTATGTATATATGTGTGTGTATACATACATACATACATATACACATACATACACACACATACACATAATCTCACAATTTTTCAATCCACTCCTCTGTTGATGAACAGCCTGGTTGATTACATACCCTTGCAACTGTTAAGAGTGTTGTATTAAATATGGAAGTACAGATGTCTCTGTGGTATGATGAAAAGTCAGTTTTTCAATAAGGATCATGCAACCTTGGGAAAGTTACTCAATTTCCCTGTGCCTCAGAAATAAAGAGGTTGATTCTCTCTTTGGAAATTCAGATTGTATAGTCTTTTCTTTTAGTAATTAATATCAAAGTTATATATTCACAAATCCATTATTTTTCTAAAATAATAAAACTCTAACTTCTGGATTTGTATAAGTCTGACATCAATTAGGAAGTGGGGTTTAGCTCAGTTGGTAGAATGCCACACTATGCTCTCTGAGGCCCTGGGTTTGATCCCCAGTACCACAAAAATGAGAGAAGGACATGGCAGTCCAGTCCTGAAGCAATCTCGAAACGAAGATCCCATGAATAGCAGAGAAGCATTGACACAGTGCTGGGCATGGCACAGTGTCAGGGAGTGTTTCGTTCTGTTGTACATAGAGTCACTATGAGTTGTACTCCACTTGATGACAACTAACAACTAAACCACCTCAGTTAATTATATATTTTTAATAGCCCTAGTGCATTAAGATCTGCATGGATTGATCTTCTCTGTGTCTATTTTTAAGTTGATCTAGAACTAGTTGATGAGAGTATCATCAGTCCGTCTTGGTACTGTTGACATGTATTTAATTTCTATCATTGGATATTGAGAAGATACTCAGCTTTGTTATTTCTGCCACCTATAATATATTCTCTGATTCTCATGCAGTGACGGGAATTGGTTGGAGACTGAAATGCAGTAAAAATGATGAAAACTAGATTTTTAAACACCCCCATTAAAGTTGTTGGGAAAATCCACACCCCTTAAGTGTTTAATGATTTTCAGTTTGACTGGTACTCTGTTTCTAATGATTAACTTAGCTTAGAGGTGTTGTTTTAAAGAAAATGAAAACTAGGTCTGCATATAAAACCCAGTGATCAAAAAAATGCTAGTATTTGATGGATAGATAAAATATAATTGAGAATTCTATTCTCTTTAAGCACAGACCTCTCTGGAATATATCTACTTAGGTAATATCCAAAAGCTAGAATGTTTTAAACTAAACAAAATTTCCCCTTTATACCTTCTAGACTGTCACATTTATATATTTTCTTAAAGTATGTTTTATACTAACCAACTCTCATGGTTTAGTCTTGGAACTAAATTTTAAATCAGAACATAAAAATAAAAATACTCATAAATAAAGCAGTAAGGTGATTCTTAGAGGAAGGCTCTAAGACGACCACTAACACTGACCTCTGACTTCTGGAATCCACAGTGTTCCATTGAAATGGTACACACTCTCCTGGTGTTTGTGATGTAAAATTTGTGCATGGATTTTGGTGGTAGACATCTCGAACACATGTCACTTTAAAAATAACACTCTATTCTTCAGGCTAAGGCATTTAGAGACAAGTGTTACTGGTTCTTTTTGACATATAAGATTAAGTGAGAAAAACCAGAGAACTTAGAACCAGATATATTGCCAGTTCTTTACAGGGCCTTTCCCTTTTCCTTGTGTTAGTGCACCCCAGTGACACCACTCACCTGCCTCATGGCTCCTGTCTAGCCAGCCATTTAAATATTATGGTACTTACTGCCATTGCCAAGTGGAGCACAGTGGCTGCGACACTTTGTGAAAAGAGACTGCATAGGTGGTAGAGGAAAAAACAGTTTGAAATCAGAATGAGCTGAGTCTGTTTCATTTGATGTTTAAATCCCTTTCTCTAAATAATATGCTTATATTGCTACATCTTGATGTCTCGGTTTTAAGTGTTCTCTCTTGACTTTTGTCTACAGTCATACCACCCTGGCATCTAATCCTGTCTGATCTCAAAAGCTAAGCAGAGTCAGGCCTGGTTGGTCCTTGGATGGGAGACCACCTGGGAACAGTGGGTGCTGTAGACTTGGGAGAAGGGCCCAGCAGCTCACTCCCAAAACAATTAGTCATTGAAAACCCTATGAAAAGCAGAGAAGCACTGATATAGTGCCAGGCATGGCACCGTGCTGGAGAGTGTTTCATTCTGTTGTACATAGGGTCACCATGAGATGGATCTGACAGGATAACATCTCACAACAACAACAATGTACTAATAAACAGATACTCATATTTTTAAAAGAGTTAATCAAGATCATGAAAAGCTGATATCCACTAGACTCAGGTCTTACTGACAAATGACTATGGGTACCAAACTTGTGCAAAAACTGACTTCAGAGGTTTTGAGATTGTCGAAATAAAATGTCCAGTGGTTACACGGTTTTGTAGTTCACTCATTTTCCAGGTACAGAATCATCTTTTCTCTTTTTCAATGACTATACCTACATTGCTATTTTATTTTTTATTACATTTGCTAAAACTTCCTAAGCATTGCTTTAAAAGTCATTACACCTTTGTTATGTGCTGCTATTCAAAGCATATTGTTGACTTTTGTCACACTAAAATATTTTCTTTACTAAGTTTTAAAAAGTCAGCACTGAGAGCCAGGTGTGATGGCACATGCCTTTAATCCTGGTGACTCAGGAGGCAGAGGCAGGAGGATTACAAGTTTGAGACCAGAGGCAGTCTGTATAATTTAGCAAGACCCTGTCTCAAAAAGTAAAAAATTGGGCTGAGGGTGCAGCTCAGCTCAGCAAAGCATGCAAGTGTGAGGTTCTGGGTTCAACCCCCAGAACTGCAAAAATACAAATAAATAAATAAATAAAAATAAAAAGTCAGCATTGAATATGAAATGATATTGTCCTTTCCTCCTGTATTAGTTCCTTGTTGCTTTTTTAAAAAATCACCACAAATTTGGTGGCTTTACACAACACAATTTTATTTTCTTAATGTCTGGAGTTAAACCATCTTTGCACTCCTGGGATAAACTTTATTGGGTTATGGTTAGTATAGTAGTCAGGATTCTCCAGAGAAACAGAGCCAGTGGGATAGATAGATAGATATAGAAATACATATGGAGATAGAGATAGAGATGTAGATGTGGAATTATTAGGGGAAATGGTTCTCATAATTACAGAGGGTGAAAAGTTCCAGATAAGCCAGCCTATCTGAAAGCTTGTGAAAACTGGATGTTGAATAGGGGAGACAGGAGAAGAATTGATTTTTTTGAACTATAGTGCTGGAGAAGACTATTGAGTATACCATGGACTGCCAAAAGAACCAACAAATCCATCCTACAAGAAGTGCAACCAGAGTGCTCCTTGGAAACAAGGATGGCTAGAGTGCATCTTATATATTTTGGACATGTTGTCAGGAGGAACCAATTGCTAGAGAAGGACATCATGTTTGGGAGAGTAGTGGGTCAACGAAAAAAGGAAAGACTCTCGACTAGATGGATTGACACAGTGTCTGCAATAATGGGCTTAAACATAAAAAAGATGATGTGGCTGGCAAAGTGTTGAGGAGGGTTTTGTTCTGTTATATATAGGGTCACTGTGAGTCAGACTCGACTTGAGTGCACCTAACAACAACAACAAAATCCAAAAGCTGGAAGACAGAGAAGCCAATGAGATGACTCAATCCTAGTCTGAAGACCTCAGAACGAGGGGACCCAGTGGTGTGGTCTCTGTCTACGGCCAAAGCCTGAGGACCTGGAGGGCTACTAGTTCAAGTCCTGGAGTCCAAAGCTGGAACTCTGATGTCCAAGGGCAGGAGAAGATGGGTGTCCCGGCTCCCCACGAGACAGTAAATTAGACTTTGTGTTCTACCTGGGCCCTCCGCCAGCTGGGTGGTGCTTTCACACACACCATGAGGGCAAATCTTCCTTACTCAGTGCACTGATTCAAATGCCAGCTTCTCTGAAAAACTCCACGAAAATATATCCAGAAATTTTACTTCATGAGCTAGGTATTCCGTAACCCAGTCAACTTTACACCTAAACCTAAACTATCACAGTGGTCAGCCTTTTTAAACCCAACTTTAATTCTTTTTTTCATGATATTGTTTAATTCTGTTTGTTCTATATTCATAGTTGTTATTAACTTGCAGCTTGCGTGTGTGTTTCTTATTTACATTTGATAATTTAGTAAATTTGATATTGTATGTAAGTCAGGTAATAAAAACTCAGCTCACCTTAGCTTCAGTGAAAGGGGAGTTTGCTTACACTGCTGGAAAAAAAATCTTGGACCATCTCAGAGAACTGGAGGAAAGCCTGAAGGATCAGACCCTGGAGATTGCCAGGAACAGCCAGTTTGCTCCTGAGCTCTCTCAGTCTCTTTTTCACCTTCTGGGTATCTCTTGTATCCTGTGTTAAGATAGTTAGGGCGCTCTGGGTGAAAGGACACAAGGCTGCCAGCATGCCAAGCCAACAACTCTAGAGGAAAGAGGGAGCTCTTCTTTCTCCACGCTGGAGGTGAGAGGTGCCTCGTGTTCCTTCCAGGGAGGCCCACATCCCAGGACTTAGTGGGGTGCGAGATGGCCTCATTCAACTCTAGATCTGTTTAGGGCCTCGGGTCACAAGTCAGCTTCTCCCTCTGCCCACTCTTGTTTCTCCCCTGTCCCTCCCACAGAAATCCATCCAGCGACATGTGGTAGTCAGAGTCTCCTTTCTAGGGAAAACAGTGATAAACCTATGCTACTTAGGATGGAATCTTTTGCTGGGAAATTTTTAAAAACAGAACTCCTGCAATCATGTTAATTTCATCTGATTTGGTACTTCTCTTATTCATACATGAGATAGGAACTATATCAATAGTATTCTTGCTTCTTATCCAATTTACAATAATATTGGTATCTTGGTAAGGTTTAATGAAACACACTTTCTTCTGGTCTCTCTTATTTCTTTCTCCTTCCTTCCTCTTGCTATATAATGGCACAGATTGCTGTGACTAGATATTTCCTAGTTTTTATACCTGAGGGGAAAAGCATTCCTGTAAGACAAACTGATCCCAGAGTTGTTTTTAAAGGTCACTTCTTGATAAAAGTGGAAGGAATTGCCACCTTGTTTGAGAAGGGAAGAAGGTTTAGTTCAGCGCTGAGTTTACCCTGGGGTTGAACAGAGGCAGCCAACTTACTTACCTCCCCATCTGTTCTGTTTTTACTCCTCCAACCCATACATGCTGTTTTGTTTTTGCTTCAGAAGGTAAAATGTGAGTGTCAGGATCACGTTTCTGTGACCAACAAAACTACAGTTAGTAGGATTTGCCCCTCATTGTGGCAAATTCCCTTGTATCCTTTTCACTTTAAGAACAGTTTGGGTCTCTCTCTTCTCCTCTTGCATTTTCATGGAATATTGAGGAAGGATTAATCAGGAACTATTGGCACTTCACCAAATGGGCACAGAAAAATCTCTCCTCTGCTCCTCACCCCAAGAACAGCTCCTGCACCTACGCCCACAAACACCCACATCCCCACAAACACACACACACTAGAGTCCTGGAGGTGTTCCCTTGATTGCATTAACTGTGGATAACAATGCATAGCATTAGCACTTCTATAGCATTTGATAAATGTGATCAGTTTCAACTTGGGGTAACAGAGTACTGGGGAATTCTGAAGTCAGAATTTCCCTCTTGGATTCCACAGTTGTCTTAAAGAGTGGTGAAATGGCAAGGTGCTTCTCCAAGGAAACTCCCTGACAAGTCTTACTTTCTAAAGACTTGAAGAGGCATGGAGAAGGGGAGAGATGAAAGAACACATTTAAATTCAGTTTTCTACTTCAGTTGGTCACATTCATTATTTGGCTATGAGATTTCACTTTTTTTTTTTTTCACAACTCATGGTGTAAACAATGTTGTGTAAATCTGGCAATATTATCGTACACCAGAAAGAATAAATCCCAATTTTCCTAAAGAGAAGTCTATTTTTTACACTTAGTGAAGAACTGGATGTGAAATATGTCGTTGTTTTTGTTAGGTGCCGTTGAGTCGAGTTCGACTCATAGTGACCCTACATACAGCAGAACGAAACACTCCCCGATTCTGTGCCAGGCACACAATCTTATTTATGTTTAAGCCCATTGTTGCAGACGCTGTATTAATCCATCTGGTGGGGCATTTTCCTTTTTTTCGTTGACCTGCCACTCTCCCAAACATGATGTCCTTCTCCAGGGATTGGTCCCTCCTGACCACATGTCCAAAATACGTAAGATGCCGTCTAGCCATGCTTACTTCCAAGGAGCACTCTGGTTGTACTTCTTCTAGGACAGATCTTTTAGTTCTTTTGGCAATCCATAGTATATTCAGTATTCGTCTCCAGTACCATCATTCAAAAGCATCCATTCTTCTCTTGTCTCCCTTGTTTGATGTCCAGCTTTCACAACCATATGATGCGACAGAAAATACCATGGCATGAGTCAGGCGCACCTTCATCTTCAGTGTGACATCTTTACTTTTCAATACACTAAAGAGACCTTTTGCCACAGCTTTTCCCAAAGCAATGAGTCTTTTGATTTCTTGACTGCTGCTTCCACAGGTGTTGATTGTAGAACCAAGTAAAGCAAAATATAGGGTACTTGATTCTGGAAATGGAAAATTTAGAGTGGACCAAAGATTTTTAGTGCAGCTTTGAAATGTGCTGTGACAAACTAGAATAATAACCCTTTAGACAGAGGAGAGAAAAAGTAATTGTTGTCATCACTCTGACTTAACTGAACCAGCCTGTGCCCATGAGTGTGTGTGAGTGGGCACCGGCAGTTTATTTTTGTTTCCTAAACTCCTCCATGACAGGTAAGGGTTGATGAAAATGTATTTATCTGTGAGATTCCATTAAAAGAAACATTCCAAAAAACTATAGATACTTAGGTATATAAAAAACAACAATCAGGCTTATCTAAGGAGGGAAAATTATAAATAGAGTAGACAGAAGGGCAGGGGTCCAGTGGGTAGAGAAAACATGGTGGAAGGGGGTTGGGACGGGGAATAATACAGAAGGCTGAAAAGGAACAGAGGACAATCTCAAGTTACATGATACAACTACAGGAATGCATGGGTGGGGGGGAACCAGGGGAATACAGCCCATAATTTTTTATGTTTGAGCCAGTGTTGCAGTCACCGTGTTTCTTCTCGTTTTGAGTCATGCCACATCAGCATAAGGGGTTCTCAGGGGCTCTGCTCCATTTCTGTCATTAAGTTAGGCTCTACTTTGAGGAGACTACTCTTCACCAGTTGTTTCTTGATTGCTTTCCAGCCTAGGGAGCTCATTTTCCAGCACTATATTTGACAGAGTTTCTCTGCTATTCATAGGGTTTTCAATGGCTGATTGTTTTGGGAATGGGCTGCCAGGTCCTTCTCCATAGCCTGTCTTGGTCTGGAGACTCAGCTGAAACCTGTGCACCATGAGTGTCCCCACTGGCACAGCTTTGAGCATCACAGCAACATGCAAGCTGCCACAGCATGACAAGCTGACAGACCCGTGGGAGATGGCAAATGTAGGAGCTGTTATTTTGTCTCCAGTGCATAGTCTGAAGAGAAGTTAAATGATTTCATGAAGGGTGCTGGAAAGGAGGGCGAAGGGAATTCTCACAGTTGCCTAGTTTGGTCAATATATAGCACACATAGTATATAGTGTGTAAGGGACAGCAAGCCTAAAATGGTAAGAGAAAGTCTGATTATGAAAAGTTTTGAATGGTATGTGACAGGACTGTAATTATTCTGCTAAATGACATTAATTCATTAAAGGTTACAAATTGATAAATTATATTCCAATTAGGGCATTAGGCAAATTGACTTATCTGTTGTGCAGAAAATGTATTAGGAAGGAGGTTAGTAGGAAGAGTAACAAGGAGTTCAGTGGCAATAGAAAGGAAAGCTAGGGCCGGTCTGAGATTCCCTTAGACATAAATCAAAAAGATTTGACAACAGGTTTTATATAGAAAGCAAGACAATCATAAAGCAGTTTGGAGATGGGAAAGATGTGAAATGCCTCTCTTCCATGTTGGTTTCCACTGTGGATGAAAGGTCATCAGAATTCGTGTATGAAATAAGAATAAATAAGTCTTTAAGTGGGTTTTTGTGAGGCCTTAGGCGGGTTTGAAGCATTGAAGGCCCAGCCATTCGCCTGGGAAGTGGTAACTGACTTGGTCAAATATATGTCAATTACCAAAGACCATTCCCTTTCTCACCACTTTCTGCCCATTACCCCAGGTCAGTTGTGTTGGCCATTGCTGCTTTTGGAAAAAAAAGCTACTAATTACTGTGCTCATGGTTGTCCTGTGATTTCAGTTGTGGAATTTGAGAACAAGGCTATGTCTTAGTTCTCTAGTGTAACTCCTGCATATTACACAGGAGAACCTTTAGTCCCAACAGGGTAAATGAATTGCCTAGAGTCATACAGGTAGTTAACAATAGAATGGTTGCTCATCTAATTGAGAGACAATTATCCAACATAGCACCTTAAACATGGCACACTATTAGCAGAATTTTGGATGATTGGGACAAAGCATATATACTTTTACAAAATAACTGAAATTGCCTACTCCCTAAAGATTAGAAACTCTCAGACCAGTGATGCTTGATCTACTTTGAAATCTTTGTTTTGTTCTTTTCATTCCAATGGGGGCGGGGCTGGGGATTAGTTCAGTTGGTAGAGTGCTGCTCTGCACTCTCTGAGGACCCAGTTTTGATCCCCAGCAATGCAAAAATGGGAGAAGGACATGACAGTCCACTCCCAAAACAATCCCAAACCAGTCAGCCATTGAAAACCTTATAAGGGTCACTATGAGTCGAACCAGACTCAAGGGCACCTAAAAATAACAACACTACCTCCAGTGGGGGAGGGGGCAGCAAAGCATCTTTGTCATTCTGCAGCGTTACTAATTCTCTCCCTCCTCTGCTATTACTTTTTAACTCTAGCAGAGAATATAAACTCTTACCATTTAACCCAGTTGAAATGCGGGAAATCTTTCTTCCCCCATAAAACAACTCCATAGCACCTAACAACAACAACAAAAATGTTGGATCTGATGGATCCAGAAACTCTGCAGCCACAAGAGCTCCATTTTGCTCTTTGATACCATGGAGAACTTTTTAAACTGCGCCTCCAGGATGCTAACTGACCGGATCAGTTGAAGATGATTTTTGTCTTCGGGCTGCACGATATATGCCTGTTTGAATCTCTCTCTATTTACTGATATTCTCCCCTGAATCCTTTCTGTTTTCTCGTGTGAAATACAAATGGCTGGTGGGCAGTGTTTAGCTAGAAACACTTGTAGCCCCCCCCCCCAGTTTTGCAGGCCCCCAGTTCCACCTCCTGCTGGCACAGAGCAACCTCCGCTTTGGGAGGCTGCTCCTGATGCCACCCGCTTTCTGAAATGATTATTTTCCTAGGGAAGCTGGCAACCCCACACCTCCGTTTTACCTACTTCAGCCATCCACAGGCTTTTATTTTATTAAAAGCAGTGCACCGGGCCGGGTAGGCTACTTCCAAGTGTGGGACAGGCCTCTGTGGCTCATTAACATCATTTCTCAGCTCAGCTTCATCTTCTCTCGGCAGTGGGTTGACACCAGTCTTAAGTCTGACCCAATAAAAGACATCTCTTCCCAGCTTATCGTGTTCTTCATGCAAGTGTGAATATCAGATTTATCAGTTATTAAGCTGTTTATTTTTTAAAGGTATCTAGCGTTGTATCACTGTTGATTTCACTATTTGCAAACTGGCTTTGTCATTTTATTGATAGCGCTTGGGTGAAGAGCTCCCTGTTAATATATGCAAACTCACAGCTCCCAACCAGCTTTCCAGCCCTGTTAATGAGAGGATTAGCAAGAGCACAGCAATGTATTTAACCTGCAGCACTAGCTCTGTTTCAATAAGACTTCAACAGCCTATTAAATGGAGTGGGGGCTCAATTAACCCACACAAAGGCCACTCTACCCAACGTGGCAGGGAGGACCACATTTAGCATCTGCCCAAGCAGCTTGTTGGAAACTAGAAATAAAGAGAGTGACATGTTCTTGCCTGGAGCGATGCTATAACTGAAGTGCTGATTCTAGTTCATCTGGGCTGACTGAATAGGTGACGGCATCGAAACCGTCTACTATCTCGCCATATGACAGGGTTTTTAAGAGCTCCCAGTTACTCAATAGTCGCTCCACCCCTATGCCACCTTCCAGGGGAGTCCCCCCATTTTCCCTCAGTGGGCTAAGAGGAGTCCTGGATTATGGATTAGAGGATGGAGGGTGTCGGGGTAGGACAGTTTGGGGAGGAAGGGGTAGACACAGATACCCCAGGAAATGCTTTCTGTTCAGACAGCACTTCCTCCCATAGTTAGAGGCTAGAATCCAGCCCTCATCTTTCATAAGCCTGCTTCCGCCCTCCGCCTGCCTTCTGGAAGTCAATGTACGAGAAATGGCATCTCTTCGGACTGGATACTTCTAACCATTGGCTTGAGTCTCATTAGATTGTTGGTGTATGTGGGTCAGAGAATCCACTACCTATCAGGAAAACCCAAGATATCTTGATTGTACCAACATTCAAGTCAGAAATGAAAGTTGACCGATTGAGTAGATTGCTATTGGTCTGCTCATGAGGGCATTAATCAATTATAATGATTCACTAAACCTTCTTTAATTTTCTACCTATGAATTCTCCATGTGATATTGAGGGGGGAAAATGGTATTTTGGTGGCTGTCCCTTTGATTTCCAGTGGAAACTTGTCTTTTAAATGAGTTTTTTCTTTTCTTTTCTTTTTTCTTTTTTCTTTTCTTTCTTTTTTTTAATTCAGTACTTGGGGCTGAACCCAGGGCCTTACACATGTTTTGTGAACCCAGGGCCTCGCACATGCTTTGCAAGTGCTTTACCACTGACCTGCACTCCCAGCCCATTTTTTATTTTTTATCTTGAGACAGGGTCTCATTAAATTATGCAGGCTGCCTCTGGCCTCGAACCTGTGATCCTGCTGCCTCTGTCTCCAGAGTTGCTGGGATTATAGGTGTGTGCCACCACACCTGGCCCTAAAATGACATTTTCTCTTGAAACTGAATCATCACCAAATGCTATTGACTTTGTTTATATGTATTTATTTTGCCACACCCAAATAATAATGAATGAGAGAAGGACATGGCTAATCCACTCCTGAGGCAATCCCAAAACAATCAGCCATTGAAAACCCTATAAGGGTTGCTGTGAGTCGGACACAACTCGATGACACCAAACAACAACAAATAACAATAATGAACCTTCTTACCCTAATTTAACTCCCTGAATCGTCACCACGTAACATCCCAGATTATACTCTTACTTGTCATATTCATTGTTTATTATCCTTATCTCCTTCCTAGGATGTGAGTTTAACACAGGCCGCAGACAGAAGTCAAGCATCTAAAACAGTATCTAGCGTTCTTAGGCTTTCAATAAATATTGGTGGAATAAATGAACATAAAGAAGAAACATAGGTTGTATATTAATTATGGAACCATAACCAAATGTTTCATTAGACAAGATTATTCCGTAAGAATAGTTACGGGCACTCCGAAAAATTAAGAAAAGCCTCTAAGTTCTAGGTTGACAGGCTACATGAAGTCACCATCGCGGTCCCCATAAGGTGGTGGGCCATCTTGTTGTACCATCCTTGGTGAGGGACTGGGAGGAGGATAATTTCTAAAACTGGGTTAGATCACCTGGTCCTGTGAAGTGGGCTACATGCTTGCTAGACCCGAATCCTCTCACTTACTTGTCCTGAGGAATGCTAGAAGTGGAGTTTAGTTCAGCAGAAATTAGAGCTACAAATCATCGAAGCATTGCATCCCAGATGGGGCGGATGGAGATGCTGCATTAATGCACCATATTCACTGCAGTTTCGCACAAAGTGTTGAGCTATGGGTTGCTGAAAAGGACAGCGTGTTGACGATATCACACAATGCTGGTGCTTATATAATTTACACCAGCGTGGTACCATAAGCCATTCATTGTGTGCATTCACTCACTTATGTTTCCAGATTTAAGGCTACCGTAAAACTAGAGATTATTTTACACTCTTGATCATGAGCCTTTCACATTAACATTGATGTTTCTGTCTTTCACTTGGGTGTTTGAGTGGCCCCAAAGCTAAGATGAATTCTAAATTTTTTTTCTCCTTGGATTTCTTTGCAGACAGATTGGTACCTGCAGCTATTCCCAGTCTTGGGTCAACTTTGGGATTCTGAATATAAGGAAGGTAAGAAAGAGTATTTTGGTGGGTGTGTCCCACAAAAGCCATCTTTTCTTTGCCAACAAGAGCCTTGTGTTGTGTAGATCCCAGAGTTCTGCTGCCTCTGAGCCAGATGGATTTGGAAAAAAGCACATTCACAGGAAATGTCACGGTTGTACTCCGAGGTCATAATTACATGGTTCTCTCTTCCTCTGGTTGATGATGAAAGTTAAGAAAGAACCACAAGGAGAATTGGATTGCTCACGTTCCATTTTCATTCTGTTGTCTGGATTCATGCTCCATTCTCAAGGAAGTTTCCCTGTATCCCTTTGGTTTGTGAAGAAGCTTGTTTGATATTTTGTGTTTAAGATTTTGGCTTTATAAAGGCACTGAGACAAGCCAGTAAATGTTCCAATGGTACTGCTTTCTAGACCTAAGATTTCCCTAGTTAGTAGTAAGGTACAATGAGAGAGATAACTTACAGTTAGTTAATTGTTACCTCTACTAAATATGCCTCACCATAAGGGCTTGTGCAATTTGACTTTTGAATGAAATCTCTGAAAGATGTCTGCAGGTGCCACCTTATTTTAACCCCTGTTGAGTCATGAGGAAGTATGATAGCCTCCTTGATCAGCAGCCTCTTAGGGTCCTGTGGATCACTTTGTTTCAACAAATATTTTTTTTCTTTTATATGAGCACAAACTCCCATTCTATAACATATATCCACTGCTAGTAATCTGTTTTGTGGAAATGGACTGCATGTAAGGCTGCTCATTTCTTATTTAAAAGACAAAAAGAAAAGGCAAAAACCTCTCAAATGACTGTCAGTATTTTTTTCTTTTATACAGTCTGCAAGATGTTTGCAAAACTTCATAGTCTTCACAATCTTTTTTAAGTTTAAATCCATTGTTGCAGCCACTATGTCAATCCATCTAGTTGAGGGTCTTCCTTCTTTTTGTTGACCTGCCACTCTCCCATACATGATGCCCTTCTGCAGGGATTGTGGCTGTTGTTGGTACTGCTGTTGTCATTATTGTTATCATTTGGTTCTGAGAAACCCCAGTAAATGTTTTTCTGTTAGTACTGTGTTGTGACCAGCTTGTGACTCGCCATGGTTCACCTACTTGCTATTGCCCATTCTTCTCTTCCTCAAACGCCTTTTTGTGAATCTTCTTTTCCAGAAAAATCTTTTAATTGAAGTTTACTCTATCATTGAAAGGTACACATATCATAAATATTCAGCATGGGGAATTTCACAAAGAACACACCCATAATGAGGAAACAGAACATTACTAGAATTTCTCTGACACACCTTGGATGCCTCCTGGCATTAGCACAGCCCTCTGCCCAGCCCTGGGTACTTAGTAACAGCCCTGTCCCCCGCCAGTTTAAAATATTGTCCCTGCTTCTGTAGGATATTTAGATGGACTCTTGCCAGAGGGGCTCCTTTACTATCTAATTTCTCTTGTTCAATCTCCTCTTTGTGAGATGCCTTGGCCAACAATTTCTATATTAAAAATGGTACATATCTACTTTTAAACCAAATATACATGTCATCACTTTCCAGAATATGTATGTTTACATTTAAGAAAAATTAGGATATTTTGTGCAAACTGATTTACCCACTTATTTAATTGGCATTTATGCCATCAGAGATGTAAAAAAGGGAGAGATGTAATCCCTGCTCTCAAAATCTTAGCATATTTAGTGAAGATCAAGACTGGTCCATGGCTTGGTGGAGGCAGAAATCTATAGGCTAAAGGCTGGAGAGAGCAGAACAAAATGGAAGATCCTTTCCCCAGCTTTGGCAGTGCAGAGAAGTCATGGGGTGCTGAGAGGGCAGGGGTAGCAGCCCCAGTCATGAGCAGGAAGCAGCGCGTTGTCTGCAAAGAATTTAGAAATTCCGTATCACAACTGAAAATGATTGTTACTAGTACTGTGCACCAAAATTTTAAACTTTTCCGTGACACGTCAGCCCCTTTCATGCAAATTTTTGTGGGTCTAGGTTCAAGGCAATGGCTACATATGTAATCTTCAGATGAGCAGATTTTTATAGTCTTTACTAAACAGGTAATTGACATGTAGTCCATATGGACAATTCTCCGTTTTATGATCAACCCCTGGAACCTCTGCATTCAGCTACTCGTTTTGTTTCAAAAATGGTTTCTAATGGTTCTGAGTCATTCAAGGTTGCTTCAGGCAAAGCTTGAGTCTTCAGCGCCCGTGGGGAATTGGAAACAAACAAATAATAACAATGAATAATCAGAACTTGGGTTACTTCATTTTTTCCTCCTTTGCAATTACATGTAGTATTTATCTATGTTTAGAATTTAAACAGTGAAACCAGGATGTGAAGTGCAAGGTATAATATTTTGCTTGGTAAGTGCAAATTTTAGTTCATGTATGGAATATCTTAAATAATTTGAACACCCTTAAAACTGAGGTTTCTTCCTTTGTGTTTGTTAATTAACTACAAAATGAATCCAGAGACCACATTGTTAAATTAGCAATGTGATTACATAGTCACCTAAATTGGACTTTTTAATTTAATTGAACAGGATTATTCCTTCTTTTCTTGTGTTTTAAACTTTGATATTTTATTTTACTATTCTTTTTTACTCACGTGAGTGTATATATAAAGTTAAAAGAATATTCACACTTTGCATTTATTCTGTGGCTATGATTCATTTTATCTCATGAGTATTGCTAAAAAATAATTTGGTTATACAGGAAGAGGAGGTGTTACATATGATCCCTTCAGGATGTCAGATATGCTAGGAAAAGATGGAGAGAAGGAAAATACAAGGCATTCCAGATATACCAGGTGCCCTTGCTCATGGATTTTAAACGACAGTTACGTACCTAAATTTGGTTGGCTGGTTCACATCTTTCTCCAAATGGAAGTGCAATGGGGCTTGTCTGACAGTTGAAATGCTTAGTGAACTTTAGATTCTGGAATAAAGATGAAAGCACTGTGCTAACACACGTTTTGATAGGGCCATTGCATCCTGTTCAGCTTGGGACAGAGCTGGCCATCTGCTTAGAGTTTTTAAAATGTGTTTGAGTCGGCTGAGATGTTCTTTGCCACTTTGAGCCTTTGTGCTGAGGTGTATTATTATTCCAAATCATTGGGAGCCAGTCTTGCAGGACGTAAGGTCCTGAATTGCTGATGGTATGTGAGGTTTTATCCCCAACGTTTCTCTCTGGGATGAATTGATTTGTTGGCCAGAAATGAGGCTGAATTCCTGCATCAGGTTAAAGGCTGCTGACAAGGAGTTTGGTTACCAGCCTGCCTCAAGTGTCTTGAGTGCACACTGACAAAGACTGCTTCTCTCCCAGCCCACGCTGGCTGTGAGGGGCCGCTCGCCAATGCAAGCTGTTTGGGGGAATAAAGCAGAAATCAATCTAGCCTTCACCTGAAAGTAAGTAGTGCCAAAATGAAAGGTCTCTCATCTTCACTCAGGTCTACTCTTCTGCCCCCATCCACCCTGCAATCAACTATCTACTCACATTTCACAGACTTCTACCACCTCAGAAACTTGAAAGAACCCCAGTCTTTCTTAATCTTCCATTTGCCTTAATCAAGCTCTTCTTCTGATTTTCTAAGATGCTATATTAGTATGCTTGTTGTTGTTAGGTGCCATCGAGTCAGTGTCCGACTCATAGCGACCCTCCATACAACAGACGAAACACTATTGTCGTGCGTCTCTGCTATTTATAGGGTTTTCAATGGTTGATTGTTTTTGAGAGTGGGTTGCCAGGTCCTTTGCCCAATTAGTATGCTAAGGCTGCCAAAAAAGAAATACAATCCAATGGATTGCTTATACATGATATTTGTTTCCTAACAATTCTGGAGGCTAGGAATCCAAGATCAAGGTGTCGGCAGGGTTGGTGTCCCTGAGAACCAACCCCCTTCTTGGCAAATGTCCATCTTCTCCCAGTGTATTCCCATGTCCCTTGTATGTGTCTGTCCTGGTATCTTTTTATGAAGTCATTAGTCATATTGGATCAGGGCCCACCCATATGACCACATTTGACCTTAGTTACCTCTTGAAAGCCCTGTCTCCAAATACAGTCACATTCTGAAGTACTGGGCTTCACGATTTCAGCATATGAATTTGAGAGCTGGGAAACAGGGCACACGATTCAGCCCATTACAGACGTTATCTTCCAGGTGCTACTTAAACCTGAAGATAACACTTCTTGTCCCAAATGATACATTAGTCACCTTTTCTCTTGCCTTGGAAAATACTCTGAATCGAAATAAAGTATTGTGTCAAGACAGGCCCCATCTACATCTGTCCTGGTAAGTCAGCACTTTCAATGGTGGAAATGAATATTTTCTCATGGGCATTCATTTGAACATGAATCCTCTAATCCAGAGCTTTAAAAGATACTTTGAACAAATTAAGAAAGAATCAGCACTGGAGAAGCCTGATGTGCCAGGGAGAGAATAGGGAAGGTATTATTAAGATTATGGCTATTTGAGACAAGGGCATCTGCTGCACTCTTATTCAACATAGTACTGGAATTCTTAGCCTAGGCAATAAGGCAAGAGAAAGAAATAAAAGGGATACCAAGAGGAAAGGGAGAACTCAAACTATCCCTGTTTGCACATGACATGATCTTATACTTAAAAAACTATAAAGTCTCCACCAGAAAACTCTTGGATCTGATAAATACTTCAGCAAAGTAGCAGGATATGAAATTAACATATAGAACCCAGTAGCTTTTCTATGTACTAATAACAAGCGATCAGAGAAAGAAATCAGGAAAACAATCCCATTCACAATCACTTCAAAAAAAGAACAAAATACCCAGGAATAAACGTAACCAAAGAGGTGAGAGACTCTACAATGAAAGTTTTAAAACACTGAAGAAAGAAATTGAAGAGGACACTAGAAGATGAAAAGATCTCCCATGTTCATGGATTGGAGGAATTAGTATTATGAAAAATAGCTATCCTACCAAAAGTGATATACAGATTCAGTGCAATCCCCATCAGAAGTCCTTGTCTTTAGGAAGCTGAATAAATAAATCCACTGAACCTTGACAGTGCAACTTCTAATCTTTAGTACACTCACCCAATTATATATGGAGACCATCTGGAATCATTGGCTTGTCTCAGGTTCACTCACTGTTTTTAGGACGGATTTGTATCGATTGTTATAAAAGTAGCAGGGGGAGTATGAGTATGATTTGTAACAAGTACATTTCCCACTAATAACAACTTGCTAGTACTGTGTGACTTTTAGAAATACATAGGAAATGCTGAAGTCCACCTAATATCTCCTTGTTTTTGTTGTTGTTTGATGTCATTGAGTCAGGTCCAACTCATAGCAACCCTATGTACAACAGAATGAAACACTCCCTGACACTATGCCATGCCTGGGCTATGTCAATGCTCCTCTGCTATTCATAGGGTCTTCAATGGCTGATTGTTTTTTGTGGGGCGGGAGAATTGCTTCAGGAGTGGGCTACCAGGTCCTTGTCCCATTTTTGTGGTGCTGGAGATGGAACCCAGGACCTCAGAGAGCGCAGAGCAGCACTCTACCAACTGAGCTCAACCCTAGCCCACTTAAGGGAGTTAAATTCACCATGCTAAGCAGATATCTAAGGTTTCCTCACTGCCTAAGGAAAGTGGAGCAGCCTTTTGAGGGAGGTGTTGGAAGGAAGGAAGATGTCCTTGGTGGAGAAAGGCTGTGCCAAGAATGTGGCCAAACAGATTTTTACTTATTTTAGCTTCCATATATGTGATATCTGGTGCTTGGTTATACTGGGGAAGCATTGTTATTGGATGCCATCGAGTCAGTATCCAACTCACAGCGACCCTATGTACAACACTATTGTCAGTGCTTCTCTGCTGTTCATAAGGTTTTGAATGGCGGATTGGTTTTTGGGAGTGGGTTGCCAAGTCCGTCTCCCAATCCTACAGCACCTAGTGTTCCCAGACGGTCTACTATCAAAGTGCTAACCAGGCCCAACCCTACTTAGCTTCTGAGATCTGACAGGATCGGATGCCACAGAGCTATGGCTGCAGGTGCTGGGGAAGTGTAGCAGACACTAGATACATTACTTCAATGAATATTTTTTGATGTTTCATGGTTTAGTAATCATTTTCTCACAGTGCTTCTCAAATTGTTCCTCCAAACTACACTAAGAGCAGGGTGGAACAAACCTAATTCCCTAGGATCTAAGGAGGCACCCTAAGCCTCCTGGTTCAAACTCAAAGTTTTTCTGAAGTTGGATTTTAAAATAGAACTCATGACCCAGGCTCAGGGCACATTTCTGTAATCTCAGAGGCTCAGGAGGCAGACATAGGAGGATCACAAGTTCGAAGACAGAGGCAGCCTACATAACTTAGCAAGACCCTAACTCTAAGTAAAAAAGTAAAAAAAGATGGGCTGGAGTGCCCATCAGTTGTAGAGCACCTGCAAATTATATGTGAGGCCCTGGGTTGAACTCCCCAGAACCACAAAAAATTAATTAATTAATTAATATAATTAAGTTAAAACTCATGTATAGTTTTCCTTTCTATTTGAACATATCTATGAAAAATAAAGATGTCACACTGAAGATGAAGGTGCACCTGACTCATGCCATGGTATTTTCAGTGGCATCATATGGTTGTGAAAGCTGGACATTGAATAAGGGAGACAGGAGAAGAATGGATGCTTTTGAATTATGGTGCTGGAGACAAATATTGAATATACCATGGACTGCCAAAAGAACTAACAGATCTGCCCTAGAAGAAGTACAGCCAGAGTGCTCCTTAGAAGCAAGGATGGCTAGACTGTGTCTGATGTATTTTGGACATGTAGTCAGGAGAGACCAATCCCTGGAGAAAGACATCGTGTTTGGGACAGTGGCAGGTCAACAAATAAAGGAAAACCCTCAACTAGATGGATTAACACAGTGTCTGCAACAATGGGCTTAAATGTAAATAAGGTCGTGTACCTGGCACAGAATTGGGAGTGTTTCATTCTGTTGTACATAAGGTCACTATGAGCCCGACCCAACTCAACAGCACCTAACAACAACAATATGTTTCTTTCTTCCATGTGTCTGTTAACTTATCATGCTGTTGAGCTATGATGCTGTAAGCTATGCCACCAGTGTCTCACATACCATCAGGGCCACCCATGGTGGACAGGTTTCAGCTGAGCTTCCAGACTAAAACAGACTAGGGAGAAGGACCTGGCAGCCCACTCCCAAAACAATTAGCTGTTGAAAACCATATGGATAACAGAGAAGCACTGTCAAACATAATGCTGGAAAATGAGCCCCCCAGGCTAGAAAACATTCAAGAAACAACTGGGGAAGAGTTGCCTCCTCAAAGTAGAGCTAATATTAATGACAAGAATGAAGTAAGACCCCTGGGAACTCCATTTGTTTATGTAGCATAACTCAAAATGAGAAGAAACAATAGTGTCTGCAACATTGGGCTCAAACATAAAAAGATTGTGTGCCAGGCACAGTGCTGAATAGTGTTTTGTTCTGTTGTAACATAGGGTCAGTATGAATCAGAACTGACTTGACAGTACCTAACAACAACATCAACAAAAATATGGTTTTTTATTCACTTTAATGTGGAAATAATGCTATAAGTTCAAGAAAATAATTCCATATACCGTCATCCCTATTTTGCTCCTTTACAGAGTGCACATTCAATACCTATAGAAACTCTGAGGAGATAAATATTACCATCATCTTCCTTTTCAGAAGAGGGCATCAAGGATCAGAGAGGTCAATCAAAGTTGACAATTGCTTCCACTTATTAGTATTCACCAAGGTGTCAGGCATTGTCTTAAATATATGTAATTCTCACAGTCACATCATCACCACCACTTTACAGAAGAGAGAAGTAAGATTTTTTTACAAGCTACATAACTTGGTTTTGATCACAGGATTATAAGGAGTAAGACTGTACTTGAGCTCTTTTGTCTGATTTCAAAAAATCTTCTCATTCCTAGCATTGAAGAATGGTAGAGTTTATTTGGGAAAAGAGGAAGACAAATTCCTCACTCCACTTTCACACGCGGTACTGTTTTTCTTTTGTAATGCTCTGCCAATATGTCACTTCAACACACTCAGATCATTTCTTCTAGTCTTTCTGGTTCTCAGAAGTACCTGAGGGAGACAGAAGTGATTCAACTGCTGGAATTACCTGCCAATATTTACTTCTTCTTCCAAAAACCTCTGTGCATGCATCCTCCCTGACCTTTTTCCATAGGTATATATGTGTGTGGGCTGGGATTTAGCTAAGTTGGTAGAGCGCTGCTCTGCAGTCTCTGAGGTCCCGAGATCAATTCCCAGCACCACAAAAGTGGGAGAAAGATGTGGCAATCCACTCCTGAGGCAATCCTGAAATGGTCAGCCATTGAAAACACTCTGAGGATCGCTATGAGTAGGACATGACTTGATGGCACCTAACAACAACAACAATATGTGTATACCTACACATACATTGAGGCAACACTCACTCTTTTGAGAAATATTTATAAAGCACTTATCAGGTGCTGGATATGATAGTAATAAACATGGAAATTATGTCTGCCTTCTAGGAGAGACTGAAAGTAGGTCAGAGAGGAAGGACACAGAATAGATAAGTATATGATCACTTTTTTTATGTTCCACATTTCTCTTCTGCTATTCCCCTTCTTATAATAACTAAATCTTCCCTTACGGAGAGAACTTTAGCAGAGAGGAGAATGAGGTCACAACCCCGTGTCTTTTAGGATTCATGGCTTCCCAAAACAAAATCTTTCCAGGACTCTAGCCTGAATGACATGATTTGAAATAACCTTACACTGTGCCTTGGCTCTTTCAAACCAAACAGTCCACTTTTGGCAAGTCTTGCTAACAGCTGAGGAGCAGTTGTTGGACCGCTTGTTAGCCCTCGTAATTAAATAACAATCATTTAAGTGTCGTATATGGACCAGTTGGAAGCAGTACAATGCTAGATGTTGGATATAAAGTTGCCCGGACTTGCTGCGCCTGGTGTTGATAAGGTAGCAGATGGTCTAATAGACTCCATCATTGAGCAGCTAAATTGGTAGGGCCTTACTTTAATAATCTTGTGTTCTAATGATTTAGGCAAGTGATGAAAGGCAGGGGCAATTACTCGTGCTTGTAATAATGCCCAGTTGGCCTGGATGGGAAGGACACTTACTCATATACGGTGTGATGTAATTAACTCCTGTTCCCCAGGAACAGTCAGTGAGGCTACCTTGGCAATACACATCTCACCTGGATTCGAAAATTTAAAAGCATTTTCCAAGTTGAAAATGGCTCTTCATTATTTAAAGCACTGGGAGAGAGAAAATCTTCTAACCTTGTGTTGGTACAGTGTTTCTATGTTTCAAAGCAGGTTCACAAGTGTTATTTAACTGGATTCTAAAATATGTTGCTGGGAAATAAAAAGTCCTTATGTGATAAGAACTGTTTATAGATGAGAAAGTCATTCAAGGATTGCCTGGGCCACAGAAAATACCTGCAGGGCAATTGGAGCACAGGTATTCCAGGTCCTCTACTTGGGACCTTTCTACCCTGATGTCCTCTTCAGAGTCATTTTACCCAATGCTTTCTCCCTGCCACTTTGCAGAATGTCTCCACTATGCTTTGCGCATGCCGTGTAGCCCAGGAACTAAATATCTTCTGTGGTTTCACTTCTTGAAACTTTGCTAGAGATAAGTTCAATAGCATGAACATAATTAAAATATAGTTCTTATACTTTAATGGGCTGGGATTTAGCTCAGATGGTAGAGTGCTGTGCTGCAGTCTCTGAGGTCCCGAGTTCAAATTCCAGCACAGCAAAAATGGGAGAAGGACCTGGCAATCCACTCCCAAGGCAATCCCAAAACAGTCAGCCATTGAAAACCCTATGAGGGTCGCTATGAGTTGGATACCGACTTGACGGCACCTAACAACAACAACAACATACTTTAATATTCCTCCAGGAATACTTTACACAAACTAAAATATTAATAAATATTCATTAAACACTGCTTCTTACTTAAATCAATTTACCAGATCCATCGCAAAAATCAATTGCCTTTTTATGTACTAACAGTGGACATGAGATGAAGAGAATTTAGAATACAATACCATATATGACCACTCCAAAGAAAATGAAATATTTTGATGTAAACTTAACAAAACATGTCTAAGATCTGTACACTGAAAACTACAAAATTCTGACAAAAGAATCAGAGAAACCCTAAATAAATGAAGAAATAGCCCTTGTTCATAAAACGAAAGATTCAGCATGTTAGGGATGTCAATTCTCTCCAAACTCACATGCAGGTTTATTATAGTTCCCAATAAAATCCAAACAAGGCCTTTTTGTAGGTATAGATAAGCTTCTTCTAAAACATACAGGAAAGAACAGGCGATGGAGCAGTTAAAAATAGCTTGATTAAGAAAAATAAAGTAGGAGGAATCATTCTATTCAATATTAAGTCTTGTTTTATAGCAACATTAATCAGACTCAGAAATATTGGCAGGGAGTAGACATATAGATACATAGAATAAAATATAAAACCCAGAAAGAGAACAGAAGCCTTAAAAATATGTCAAGTTGTTGGTTTTTTTTTTTTTTTTCAAAGGCACTAGAGCAATTTAACAGAGAAGGTTTGCCTTTTCAGCAAGTGGTGCTGGTACACTTGGACATCCATAGGCAAAAAACAAAAACAAACAACCCCACATACACCTAACCCCCCCCCCAAATGAAAACAAACTCACAAACAGCTAAGTCTCCCGTCTCCTGAAACATTAACTCAAATGCATAATGAACTTAAGCGTATGAATACAAAATGTTTAGAACCAAACACGAGAAATTTTTCAGCATCTAGAAGCAAGAGAGTTCTTAGATTGACACCAAAGCATTATCCTGAAAGGGAAACATTTATAAAGGGGACCTCATCAGAACAAAAAACTTTTGCCTAGCAAATGATCCTAAGGGAGTGAAAAGACACACTACAGTTTCACATAGCTGACAAGGGCTACTTAGTATATCAAACTTCGTTTACTCTCAAAACTCAATTGTAAGAAATCAAACAGTTCAACTATAACATGGGAAAAAGACACGAAGAGAAGATTCACCGAGGAAGGCATACAGTGGCAAAAAAGCGCATGAAAAAATGCACAGGATCATTAGTGATTAGGGAAAAACAAATTAACACCCCAACAAGATATCACTGTATGCCTATCAGAATGGCTAAAATTAAAAACAGTGACAATGCCAAATTCTGGCAGGAAGAGGAGAAACGAGATGACTCATGCGTTGCTAGTGGGGATGCAAAATTTGTCAGCCACTCTGGAAAATAGTTTAGTGGTTTTGTTAAAAAAAATTAAATACATAATTACCATATAATCCAGCAATTATACACTTGGGCATTTTTCCAGAGAAATGAGGACTTAGGTTCACATAAAAACCTTCACAGGAATACTTAGGGAGTTTTATGTAGCCCTGTGGCATCCGATCCCATCAGATCTCGGAAGCTAAGCAGGGTTGGGCCTGGTTAGTACTTGGATGGGAGACCGCCTGGGAACACTAGGTGCTGTAGGCTTGGGAGACGGACCTGCCAACCCACTCCCAAAAATCAGTACGCCATTGAAAACCCTATGAACAGCAGAGAAGCACTGACAATAGTGTTTCCCCTTTTGTATGTAGGGTCGCTATGAATCGATACCTACTTGACGGCACCTAACAACAACAATTCATAATAACCCCAAATTGAAAGCAACCCAGATGTCTTTCAATGGGTGGTTAAGCAAACTGTGATACAAATACACCATGGAATACTACTCATCAATAAAATGAATGAACCCTTCATTCACAAAACAATCTGCATGAAAATCCAGGGAATTGTGCTGAGTTTGTGGAGGGGGAACCCAATCTCCAAAAGTTATATACTATGTTTCCATTGATGTAACAATTAAAATAACGCAATGATGGAAATGGAGATAGAATAGCTGTTGTTGTTGTTGTTGTTGTTGTTGTTGTTGTTTTGTTGTTGTTGTTTTTAAGGGAAAATAGGGGATTGTAAGGGACGTGGGTGTGGCTATAAAAGATAACAAGATCTTTGTGGGGATGGGCCCTTTGTTTTCTTGACTACATCAGTGTATCTGGCTGCAACATTGTTCCATAGGGTGGCCCTAGTTGCCATTGGAGGACACTGGGAAAGTCTACATGGGATAGCTCCGCATTTCTCCAACTGCATATGAATCTACAATTTTCTCAAAAAATCTCAAGTTAAAATAGTTTTTCATAACTCATTATTATAGGCTCCATAATACTTCTACTGAACAGCATCTTGGTAAACTCAGGTGAAATCCACGAATCAGTTTGTGCATGATGAGTATTGTCTGAGATCCTGGTGTTGCCGTATTGTTTGTTACCAGCTATCAACAGCAAATGCATGCTGATTTCCTGCCTTATAACACAGCGTGCTATGGGTTACACACAGTAATTGGCCTTGTCGGCTTAAGGGCAGCTATCAACATTGCCTTCCTGTGGCCTCTTCTCCACTGTTAGATCAGCATCCACCACTGTGAGCCACCTACCAACCCGCCAACTTTGTCATTTCTGTTAGTTACTGAGCTACTTTTTTTTGCTACCGTTGTTTGTTTGGTTTGGTTTTGGCAGCACTGAGGGATTGAACCCAGAGCTCCCTACCACGAAGCTGCATCCCAGCCCCTTCATTATTTTTTATTCTGAGACAGGATCTCACTTAGTTGTGCAGGCTGCTCCTGGCCTCGAACTCGTGATCCTCCTACCTCAGCCTCCCGAGTTGCCTTTGTTCTTTAAATATTTTCTTGCAGTGCAGTTGCTAAGGGGGAACAACAGAGTTTACTGAATTACTCCTGTGTGAAGGGTTCCTGTGTGTCAAGGTCCTACTCACAGAGCTGTCAAAGTGGTAGCAAAAAAGAGTATAAAGAAAAAATGGGTAGCAAGGTCATAATAAGATACGATCTCCGTCTCTGTGAAAGTCCCAGGGTTTTTTGTTTGGTTGGTTGGTTTGGTTTGGGTTTGGGTTTTTTATTTTTGCAGGGGGCAGGGGCAAGAGAGGACCTGGTATTACTTGTTGGTGCCGGAACCCAGATGTAGACCCAGATTGAGGTGTTTTGTACACATTTGCTCACAAACCCATCTTACAGATAGGGAAGCGGAAGCACATTATTGATACATCATACAAGTTCCTGTAAGTCCAGAACTAGTGTGCCAGCTCGAGGCTGCATGATTCTGAAGTTTGTGTCAACTGCACCACAGGAGCAATGCAAGGGCACTGAAAAGAGAGTGGGTTTTTCGCTCTCCAATGTCCTCAGTCAAAATCGATAAGACATGGAGATCATAGTCTTTCATCCTTGTTTCTGATACAATTTGCTATCTTGAGTTCTTACAAGAAAGAGAGGAAATGTTTACTATTACACTATTCCCCGTAAGACACGCCTTGAAAGACCTCATTCTGCGCCCCTTCACTGGGATTCTACCTCCCTCTTCCCTGTTCTGTGAGTGAGCTGGGTGTGAAGGCACCACTGCTGTGCCAGTACAGGGAGCTGATACAGCCAGCCATGAGCAGTCTCCGCCTCAACACCAAACAGTCCAGTTGCCTTTTCCGCCGGTGCACAGAACCCAGCACTGTCCACCACCAGCTCAGTTTCCAGCAGATGTTCACCTTTATTCCATGGAGAATCGATCAGTTGTCTTCCAGAAAAGATCTCTTTTCTCCACCTTGAAATATCCTTAGCATTCTCTCTAGTCCCAAATAGGAAAGTCTGGGCTTTTAAAATTATCTCTGCATTAATTTTCTTCCACATTGATCTCTTTTCTGATTTCTTTACATTTACCATAAAATGTAAACAACTTCTCTTTTAAAAACACTAAGTAGAACAAGCCTGCAGCCAGACCGCTGGGGGGTCCAATCTCATCAGATCTCAGAAGCTAAGCAGGTTTGGGCCTGGTTAGTACTTGGATCAGAGACTGCGTGGGAACACCAGGTGCTGTAGGCTTGGGAGAATGACCTGGCAGCCCACTCCCAAAAAACAATCAGCCATTGAAAACCCTATGAATAGCAAAGAAGCACTGTCAAATACAGGGCTGGAAAATGAGCCTCCCCAGACTGGAAGGCATTCAAGAAATAACTAGGGAACTGCTGGCTCCTCAAAGTAGAGTTGACTTTCATGATGGGAATGGAGGAAAGCCCCTGGGACCATCTTTTGCTGGCACCACTCAGAATAAGAAACACAGTGACTGCAACATTGGGCTCACACATAAAAAGTTCAGGTACATGGCACAGTTGGAGAGTGTTTCATTCTGCTGTACATAGGGTCCTCATAAGCCAGACTCGACCCAACAGCACCTAACAACAACAACAGCTTCTTAAATGGACATAAGATTCTGGAAGAACATGGTCATTATGTCATTGTACATTCCGAATAAATGTGGTAAATAACACTGAGTTAAGGGGGCATTTTCTTTTCTCCTAGTATAAAGAAACGAGAAGGGAAGCATCCCAGAACCAGTACCCACGAAAAGGACACAGACTCTTTTGACCTTTTTGTTTCACCTTCTCTATCCTAGGACTATAGTTATTAGAGTCTCTTCATGGACACAGAACTTCTGCTAAAATATCGACATCTTGTCTGTGCTCTAGGTGGAAATAAGGAGAAAATAGAGAAGTACAAAATAATATGTTTTTCAGATGAATCACTGACTTTTCCTTTTACTTCTTATTAGTGACAACTGTGTCTAAAAACTAGAGGAAGAGAAAATACTGGGAAGGAAATTAGCTTTTATAATTGTTAATAGAATGCTCCAATCTTCTCTGTCTATCCAAGGCATCTCTCCTTCTGAAAGCCTGCTTTCCTCTCCAGTTCTCTGGCTTCTTTACCTTCCCCTGGGAAATAGAAACAACCTTAGGCCAAGTCACCCAGGGAACCTAGGTTTTTCCAATTTCCTTTCCAGGTTTACCTAAACTTCTCCAGGTGCCCCCATATCCCATGATTATTCCTTAAAAGTGTACTATCTTGCCAGGCACGGTGGTGCACGCCTGTAATCCCAGCAGCTGGGGAGGTGGAGGCAAGAGGATTGCAAGTTCGAGACCAGAGGCAGTCTGTGCAATTTAGTGAGACCCTGCTTCAAAAAGTAACAACAACAAAAAAAAATGGGCTGGGGGCACAGCTCAGTGGTCCAGCACTTGCAAAGCGTGCAGGCACTAGGCCCTGGGTTCAATCCCCAATACTGAAAAAAAAAAAAAGTACTATCTTTAACAAACCCATGCTATACTCACTGTGGCATCCGATCCGTCACATCTCGGAAGCTAAGCAGGGTCAGGCCCGGTTAGTACTTGGATGGGACACTGCTTGGGAACACTAGGCGCTGTATAGGCTTGGGAGATGGACCTGGCAGCCCACTCCCAAAAAATATGCCATTGAAAACCCTATGAACATCAGAGAAGGACTGACAGTAGTGTTTCGCCTGTTGTATGTAGGGTTGCTATGAGTCGGATGCCAACTCAACACACCTAACAACAACAACATACTATTATTTAAAAAAAAAATAGAGCATTCAAGAAGTGTAAAACAAGATGTTTTTTAAAAATCTCCCATCTAACCATGGTGGCATTTATCTACTGTGTAAGTGGCTATTCAGACCAACTCATTTTCACGTTAGTGCGTAGGGGTCGCATAAGAGCATATTTGGTGAGAAAAAACAAGTGAAGTGGTTAGAGCCTTAGAGAAGGAAGAAGGACGAGAAGACATAGAATGAAGTAGATGAAGGGAGAGAAGCACTGGCTCTGCGCAATCTCACACAGAACACTCCGGGTCTCCTGCTGGCACCCAAGCTGTAAGATGAAGATGGGCGGCAACTGTCTCCAGCCATGACTGGTTGTTATTCTTGTTGTTTTTTGTTTGTTTTTGGTTTTGTTTTTCTCTCATACCATGGTCTTACATCTTTATTCTTTGAATGAGGCCTCAAGGATCACATGACATTAAAAAGATAAAATGGAACTCAAAAGTATTTTTGGATCTGCTCTGGTTTTTAAGTGATTTTGTGTTCAATGAAAGCACGTGGCTAATAACTAGATGGGGCTGGGATTTAGCTCAGTTGGTAGAGTGCTGCTCTGCAGTCTCTGAGGTCCCGAGTTCAATTCCCAGCACTGCAAAAATGGGAGAAGGATGTGACAATCCATTCCTGAGGCAATCCCAAAACAATCAGCCATTGAAAACCCTATGAGGGTCACTGAGTCGGACACCACTCAATGGCACCTAACAGCAACAACAACAGTAACTAGATGGTTCTTAAACCCAGTTCTTGTGATGCAAAGGACAGGGTCTATCCTTGTCACAGCTTCTTCTCAACCACTAAGGCTTATTTCTCTCCTACCACCACCTACCCATGTGGATGAAATTCACCATCTCTGCAACACAGAAAATATTCACCTCCCCCACCTGAGTGGCAGCTCACTGCTGTTTCTCTGAGTACTCCTGTACCTGACATTTAGATGCAGTTCAAGTTCCCAGATAACTGCTATTTGGCCAAGTTCAGTAAAACTTGGGCCTTGGAGAGTCTGCTGGGCCCAAGCACGCTGAGCCTCCAATGGGATGAGGACCCAGAAGGAAGGACTCCATCCACAGCAATGGACATCTTTTTCTTTCAAAATTGAATGAGAAAAGCCATTTATCATAGTAGAGTCAGGGTGAGCTCCCATTTCCAATTCACTTTTTCCCATGGCTGTGAGAGGCGGGTATTTCATTAACAAAGGCCCAGCCAGATGAAACCCTACCATCATTATAGTCCCCTCTCAGATAGTCCACCATGTCCCTCACATCCTTCTTGGTCTCAGTCAATATTCTCCTTCCAAGTTGAAGATGGTTTCCTGCTTTGCTTCAAGACCTTTGTGTCTTGCCATTGATCTAGCTTTCTTTAGGGAAATTTAGAGAAAAAGAAAAGGAAAACAAACAAAACTACAACGAAGATAAGGAAAAATTAAAAACAAGGACAGTAATACCAATAAAGGATAAATAGTGAAGACTGGGGATAAAGAAAGTAAAGACTGATGATCTTTTCTTAAGTGTTAGTTTGTTTGTTTTTTTTAATCTAGCTCCTTCCTCAAAGTTTGAAAGAAAGCTATAAACACAGCCGTTCACAGAGATGCAGATTAAACTCTTCTTACACAGACCACATTGGACTCCTGAGTCATTGTACTATCTATATTGACTCTAGTACTGTTAGCTTGGCTTTGGACAGGGGGATCTGACATGATAATTTTCTTGTGTTGGCAAAGAAAGAACACCCAACCCCACAGTTCTCTCCCTGACAGTGCTAAAAAGGACAAGTGAGAGCATCAGGATTTCTCTCTGCAACCGTGCCTAGCTAAATAATTGGTTCTCAGAGGCATGCAAAAGTCAGAAAAAAGCAGGGAATAGTGGCATGGGCTTGTAATCCCAGCTCTGAGGAGGCTGCGGCAAGAGGATCACTAGTTCAAGGACAGCCTGGGCTACATAGGGAGACTCTGTCAATTAAAAAAAAAAGTCAGAAAAAAGACTGGCTAAGTGATTTGTTTCTTTGAGCATAACCTCGGTTTCCCCCAAATGCTTTCCATTGCATGTTATCTATCTCCTCAACTTTTGGGTTTTCCACCATTGAAACTAACTTTCTGTTAGCAGCCCAAACTGAAACCCCTGCTTTTCCTGCGTGGAGGTGCAGGGCTATAACTCGCCTCTGATAGTTTGCAGTTCAGTTGAACCTTCTGCCAGCTTTGGTTAAAAGCTAATTTGATCCTCCACCGCATCTTGTGCCATCATCAATCCCTCCACTTACATTTTATTAAAAAAGGAAGAAATTTTAAAACCACTTTGGAAAGGGAGACAGGTCGCAACAGAAGACGGGCAGCATCAGAGCCAGGAGCAACATGGTTACAAGAACACAGGCAGCTCACTTAAGAGCCTCCCAAGGAGTTGTGGAAGCAGCCAAAATCTTCACCCAGTGAGAATTCCTAATTTTTGGAGGCCCCTGAACAGGTGCTGTGGGACGTGATCGCAGAGGTGCCAACAGCATTAACGTGAGGAGATCAGGCATCACTCTTCACACAGTGAGCGTGTGCGCAGGGGAGGAGACAGGTGCTGCTCTGGGCACCCAGTTCCCTGTACAGTCTATCTTTCTGCAAAAAGAAAATAGGATGGGAGTTACTAATCAGAAAGAATTATGCCAAAATGTACTGTCTCTTTGGACTAAGAAATAGATATGTGCTAAATGGAGCAAGGGAGGAGGTGGGGAAATAACCCCATGCATTGTTTTGTTCATCTGCAGTATTAAAAAGCTTCTAGCTGGAACAGTCTGTGTCCTTAGTTTCTCTACTTTGCTAAGCCTGTGAGTTATAAAGAACCACAGCTGGGGGAAAAAAATGTTTTTCTCTCAGGAATTCACAGAAGTACTGTTTTCTCACCCTCGGGGGCATGATCCTTTCTGTGTTTTGTAAATCTTTTAGTAAATGGAAAAATAGTACCCATCCCAGTCTGTCTGCGGCCTCTAAGTGGAAGAGGCTCTGCAGAAGAGTCAGACGCAAGCCGATCTGAGGCCAGTGTGAGGTGGCCAGAGATGGTAATTCTTTGTCTATCTGCCTATCTGTCTTTATCTCTTCCTCCTCACACAAATTCATCCTTCAGTTGAGTGACCTGCACACAGGAGGTCATCCAGGAGGGCTGTAAGGAGAGCTGGGGAAATAGTTTTATGAAGAGAAAGATAAAAAATGACATCCCACATAAGACCCCAGGATTGCAGGCAGTCCCGTCTTATTCACTGATTAAGTGTGGGTCTTGAAAAAATAAGTGGGTCTGGAGAAAGAACCTGTCTTAGCAGCCAGCCCTTAGTGTGAGGCCACTGACCTGGAGCCGCTCCACCTCAGACCCCGCCCACAAGTCCCAGCAGGGCCAAGCTGTTCCAGCAGAGGCCTCTCAGGAACAGCAGGCAGTAAGCCCTGGAAACTTCAGAGTCTTCTGAATCAGAAATTGAGAGACTGAGGGATGTGAGTCAGGACTATGAAGGGGACGGGGAGCTCCACAACATGGGCAGGTCATAAACAAGTTGCAGAGGTCAGAGGAAAAAATGCAGGAGTCCAGGATCACAGTGCCTGGTATGTATATGAGACAGACACAGAGAGCAACAGACAGACAGAAAGACAGAGAGACAGAGTTTATAAACAACCAGTCACACACGGTGTGGATCCAACTCTGTGACAGTCCAGAAAGGACAAAACTGTAGAGATAATGACAGGGGCAGGAGCTACTAGGGAGAGAAATAAAGAAGGAAAGCGCAGGGGCACCTTTTTTTTCTTTCTTTTCTTTTTTTTCTTTTTTTCTTTCTTTCTTTTTTTTTTTTTTTCAGTACCTGGGGTTTGAACCCAGGGCTCTACCCTGGGCTCTATCTACACTGCAAGTACTCTACCACTGGGCTGCACTCCCAGCCCATTTTTTCACTTTTTAATTTGAGACAGGTCGCTGAGTTGTTCAGGCTGCCCCTGGCCTCGAACTCAAGATCCTCCTGGCTTTGTCTCCCACGTTACTGGGATTACAGGATGGGGCCACCACGCCTGGTGCACAGGGGATTTTAAGACAGTGCAATGATGCTGTGTGGTAGACACTAAGATAGCAGATATTTGGCATTGTATATTTGTCCAAATTCGTAGAATGTACAGCCTGAAGAGCTGCACCAAATGTAAACAATGAATTTGGAGTGATGGTGGTGTATCAATGTAAATTCATTGCCTGTACCAAATGGACCATTTTGGTGGAGATCATAGGCACAGCAATGCTCTGCACTGCTCACCCAACTGGCTGTGAACCAAAAAACGTTCAAAAAACTATAGTCTATTTTTTAAAAGAAGGAAAAATTGAATTCTTCTGCCATGTCAACTACAATCTTAAGATATCACAATTTTGGTGGACATCTTTGAACAAGTAATTATTGTATAAGTGTTGTATTTTGGGACTAAAGAACTAGCAGTACCAAGTGTCTTAATATTTTTCTCTTGCCAAGATTATATACTGATCACTTACATTTGGGCCTAATGCCCAAATAGTTTTTTAAATGCATTTCACTTTCAAATTTATTTGTAAGTTTTTTTGTGTTTGTGATAAAAGGAAAGGATGTAACATTTTTTCTGAACATATAATCAATTATCCCAGCAATAATTTTTCCACCACTTTTCTCCACCTTAATCATGCATTTAAGTCTTATTGTAATGAATCAGATTGTTGTCCATTGATTTCATGGGTTTTCTTACACCATTATTATACTATTTTATTTCTGAAAATTTCTATTCTGTTGTGATATCTTATAAGCAAATTTTGTGTCTTCTTTTTTTAAAAAAAAGTTTTCTTGGATCTTCTAAAATACTTACATTCCAGAAGAAGTTTTCAGTTTTTCAGCTTTAAAATTAGCCTTAAGTTTTTTATTTCAATTCCATTTTTATTTTGGAAATAATTAAAGCATTATGCCAAAATATATGTTATTATATAATTTAGATTGACCAAGTTATGGAATCTAGCAACACGAAAGGTAAAATTTGATAGATTTTACTACTAAAAATGAACAAAAGACTAACTTCCATATGGCAAATACACTGTAAACAGAGTTTAAAAAGCAATAGTTGACCATCCATCAGAAAAACATTTGTAATATTTGTTGCCCAACTTCATATGTTGGGCATAATGCTCCAGGAATACCTCAATGAGGAAGTCAGATCACAGTTCCTGCTCCAGTAGAACTTACTTTCTGACATCCTAAAACCGACAATAATAAATACAATAAATAACTATCTGGTAATTAGAAGGTGCATGTGCTATGGAAACAAAGTAAGAGTTGGCAAGGTAATTATTAAAGTAACAAAGTGAGGTTTTGAATAGGTGATCAGGAAAAGCCTCCTGGAGAAGGGGGAATTTGATCAAAGCTTGGAGGATTTAGCCATCTGTATAATGGTAATTGTGAATTGGGATTTATTTCATTTATAAAATAATTTGAAATGAGTTGGTGCATTGTTAATTCTTTTTCTTTTTTCTCCCCCTCAGTACTGGAGGATTGAACCCAGAGCCTCATGCATGTTAGGCAAGTGCTCTATCACCCTAGCCCTCTCTTTTTGTTTATTTGTTTTTTGTTTTGAGACAGGGCCTCACAAAATTGCAATGGCTGCCTCTGGCCTCAAATTTGAGATCCTCCTGTCTCCACCTCCTGAGTCGCTGGGATTACAGGCATGCCACACCATACTGGGCTTACATTAATGATTCTTCTTTACCGAGGAACAAAGTACGTCTTTTCATTTACTTAAGTCTTCCATTAATTTTTTTCCAAAAATCCTTGTATGTTTATGAATCTTGGATATTTGTAGGCTTCCACAATTTCAGTGATGTACATTCCTAATTTTTGATTTTCACTTTTGCTACTTATGAAAAGGAAATTTGTTATTATATTTTTATAACTATTTACTTCTGGTTTGTGGAAAGAGGATTGATTTTTGCTTATTCATCTTATAACTACTACCCAATTCCATTTTTTTATTAGTTGTAATTTTAGAAGTTGTAAACAAACTTGTTGTTGTTGTCGTTAGGTGCCCTCGAGTCGGTGTCCGACTCATAGCGACCCTCATAGGGTTTTCAATGGCTGACTATTTTGGGATTGCCTTGGGAGTGGATTGCCAGGCCCTTCTCCCATTTTAGGGGTACTGGGAATTGAACTCGGGACCTCAGAGACTGCAGGGCAGCGCTCTACCCACTGAGCTAAATCCCAGCCCTGTAAACAAACTATAACTTTACAATTTATAACTGAAGCAAATTGCATAATTTGCATTTGCATATAAGCAAATTGCTTATAAGGAATTGCATATAATTGCATAAATTGCATAATTATCTAAACTACCAGATTAATTTAAAATAATAATTATTTTGTCTATTTTCTATTTGTCTCTTTTACTTACATATCTAAAGTATTGACTATGGCTTCAAAACAATGTTGAATACTACATATGTTAACAGGCATCTATATACCTTGTTCTGGCTGGGATTTAGCTCAGTTGGTAGAGCGCTGCCCTGCAGTCTCTGAGGTCCCGAGTTCAATTCCCAGCACTGCAAAAATGGGAGAAGGATCTGGCAATCCACTCTCAAGGCAATCCCGAAACAGTCAGCCATTGAAAACCCTATGAAGGTTGCTATGAGTCGGATACTGACTCGACGGCACCTGACAACAACAACAACAATATACCTTGTTCCAGATATAAATGAGGATATTTTAAATATTTCACTGTTAGGTATGTTTGCTCCAAGTTTCCAATGGATCACTTTTATCAATTTTATAAGATTTAAGAATTAGAACCAGATTTTAACATGATGAGCTTTTAAAATTATTTACTTCAATAATTTCTTTTTACTTGAAATGGAATACAATGAATTACATTAATAAATTTTCTAAATTTAACCGTTGTAAGAAAAAAAGACTATTATGGAGATACTTATCTGCTTAACCTGTTTTCAATATTGCATACCTGGTGCTTTTCATTAGTATTTCAGAGTATGTTTGTGTCATTCCTTTCTTTTGGACTCTTCTGTGTCATTTCACTCTGGCATGCCTTTTGTGAATAACATGTAGCTTGTTTATTTTATTACCACTGCACAAATGAAGAGGTAGCCATGCTACAGTCAGTTGGTCATGGAGGTGCATTAGCAGGTGCATGGCATGGCTGGATTTGTATATAGTACACAATGGAATGTTACCCTTGCTGGGAATGAGGAAGAAATTAGAAAGGGGCACAACTGAAGGCCAGCAGGATTAAGACTAGGTGTCCTAAATTACATTGTAGTGTTGCAATCCTCCTAATCTTAGTGCTCACCTAAGGGGGGGAATGGTAATATTTACATACCTACAGCTTCTCCCAGCTTCAAGAAGAAAAATGGTAGAAATGGATTTTTAACTCACAATACAAAAGATTTTATTTATCTGTTCTTTTTTCAGAGCTGTTTTAAATGTTTCAGAGTTTATTTACAAATTTTTAATGACCACAGAGTAAATTGCAAACCTCTTGAAGGTCCTGTCTTGTTCCATCTTTCATCCACAATACTTTATGCTAGTAGGTAAGCTATGGGTGCTCATTGGATAAAACTGAATTGAAAATTGCTTCCATTTTCAGAATTCTGCATTTCCTAAGGTTGTCATAGCAGGTTCTTAAGAGTGAAATGGAGTCCCATAATCAGTGCATAAATTAACCTGACTTTTTGAAACAACTCAGAAGTCAAGCGACTCATTCTGAAAAACTAGTCCAGATAAAAGATTAGGTGTTGACTGCATTGATGTGTGCCCTGGAAAGTCACTTAGTCACGGTTCCTAGTCTCACTAATACCACCTCTCTCCAAACACTCCCTGCACATGTGTCAAAACGCTTGGTCACCTCTCACATCGACATCCCTTGAAACTGCTGTCTAGTACCTCTAGTCTGGCAGGTATTTCACTTTGTTTTATTTTGTTTTGTTTTGTTTATACATGTTAGTGGCATACAGAGTAGTAAGTCATTTGCTATATCCATCGTTGTTGTTGTTGTTAGGTGCCATTGAGTCAAGTCTGACTCATAGGGACCCTATGTACAACTAATTGAAACACTTCCCAATTCTGTGCCAGGTACACGATCTTATTTATATTTAAGCCCATTGTTGCAGACACCATGGCAATCCATCTGGTGGAGGGGTTTCCTTTTTTTTCACTGACCTGCCACTCTCCCAAACATGATATCTTTCTCCAGGGATTGGTCCCTCCTGACTACATGTCCGAAATATATAAGATGCAGTCTGGCCATTCTTGCTTCCAAGGAGCACTTTGGTTGCACTTCTTCTAGGACAGATCTGTTGGTTCTTTTGGCAGTCCATGTGTATTCAATAGTCATCTCCAGCACTATAATTCAAAAGCATCAGTTCTTCTCCTGTCTCTCTTGTTCAATGTCCAACTTTCACAACCATATGATGTGACTACCATGGGATGAGTCAGCCGCACCTTTGTCTTCAATGTGACATCTTATTTTTCAATATTCTAAAGAGATCTTTGGGCTGGGATTTAGCTCAGTTGGTAGAGTGCTGCGCTGCAGTCTCTGAGGTCCCGAGTTCAATTCCCAGCACCACAAAAATGGGAGAAGGACCTGGCAATCCACTCTCAAGGCAATCCTGAAACAGTCAGCCATTGAAAACCCTATGAGGGTTGCTATGAGTCAGATACCGACTCAACAGCACCTAACAACAACAACAACAAAGAGATCTTTTGCCAAAGCTTTTCCTAGAGCAGTGCATCTTTTGCTATATCCATTAGGCAGTATTAAATCACTTTTGCTTCTGCATTCATCACCTTACATATTTTACAGAACAATATAAAGAAGAAAATAAATAGTAGGAATTTTAATTAATATGTAATTTTAGTTAATATGTAATGAAAATTGTATGCGACCATGGGTTATATTCTCATTTTTTCCTCCCCCTCTCCTTTTCTATGTGTTCATACAGTTGCACCCTATATTTTGAGATTTTCTTCTCCCTCTTTACCCCTCTATGTTATTTCCCCTCCCTGTTCCCCCTTCTCCAACCTCAGCTCCCACCCACTGATTCACACATTCATTGAGCATTTATTTAACAATAGCAAATCCTGGGCACTGTTCTTGGTCCTAGAGATAAAGTGGTTAACAGTGCCTGTTCCTCTGCCTGGCCACTGGTGAGATATGAATTGGGATGGAGAGGACCACAGAGATGGGCAGCAGACACTACATGTTATGGTACAATGAACCTTAAAAATGCTATTCACCATGGAAGAGGGCATTATCAAAAAGCCACATATTGTGTGACTCCAGTTACATGAAATGTCCAAAATACACAAATCCTTAGAGGCACAAAGTAGGTTGGTGGTGTCCAGGGGCTCAGGAGAGCAATATGTGGGAAGTGATTGCTAATGGGTATAGACTTTTGTATTAGGAATATACAGAAAAATAGTGTGTGTGTATTATGTAAAATATATACATACCCATACATATTTATACTTATATTTATATTCTGCGGGATTCTCTCATTCTTACTCAGGACAAAATCAGCCTTTTTGTTAGTCAGGCCTTCAACCAATTGGAAGAGGCCCACCAATAGTACAGTGGGTGATTAATCTACTTACTTAAATGTTAATCTCATCCTAAAACACCCTCATAGAAAACATTTAGAGTGATATTTGATCCACTATCTGGGCACCCTGTGGCTCAGTCAAGTTGGCACATAAAATTAACCACCACAGGTTTCTTTGGGGAGTGATAAAAATGTTCTAAATTTAGACAGTAGTGATGGTTGCCCAACTATGAATACACTAAAAGTCACTGAATTGTACATCTGGAAAAGGTGAATTGTATAGTATATAAGTTACACATCAGTAAAACATGTTTAAAACAAAGGTAACTAAGACATTAAAACAAAAACAAATGCAAGAATGAACAGTACAGAAAAATCCTAAGAGTGATGTGGAGGCCACAAGATGTTCATTCCAAAAGGTCATCTACTACCTTGGTCCTCAAGGCATCACCTGGGAGCTGGTTAAAAAGGCAGAATCTCAGGCCCCACCTTGACCTGCTGCATCAGACTCTACATGTGAATTAAATCCAGAGGAAGTTTGTAGGCACATCAAAGTGAGAAACTCTAATCAGTGGCCTTCAATTTTACTTACTGATTTATTTTGAACAATGGAATGATTTCTTAACATCTTCCATTTAAACTTGATATTTAAAGCAATGACTTTGACTACAAAAAAAAGGCAACAATGTGAGATTAGTGCCTGTTAAATTGCTACTCTGTAGCAATCATTTCACTAAGAACATATAAAAATATCACATTGTACACTTTTTTTTTTTTTTTCATTTTTTGAGTCTTGCTGTGTAGCCCAGACTGGCATAGAACTTGCTATGTAGAACAGGGTGGTCTTGAACTTGCTCCGATCCTCCTAACTCAGCCTCCCAAGTGCTGGGATTACAGGTGTAAACCATCATACCTGGCTTACGTTGTCCTCTGTTAATTTATACAATAAACAAAAGGAAGAAAAGAAACATTGAAGATAGACCACCTCTAGCTGAAAAGAGGCAAGGGATCCTGAGGTTGCCTGCTTGTCCTCACCTGATGGTCAAAAGGACACTTACAAAGCTGCTTCCACCCTGCCCAGGATTCGGCGAAACACAACACGAAACCTACTGAGTGGAGCCAGCACTCATTTTTGTTTTGTTTTGTTTTGTTTTTTAAAGTGTAGTTTAGAGTAAAAACAAGTTGGCAGGGTGACAGGCTGATCAGTCCTCTCTTGGTGGGGGGACACAAGAGGAAGAAAGGAAAAGAAGTCCCAGTACAGTCTCATGCCTCTGTGCCCCAGAGCCCTCTGCCTGCCCCAGTTCACCAGCTTCTCCCCACGTAGCCCAGGCGATCTGTGTTGCTGTCATCTGCCAGCATGGAGGGGGGCTGTCCTGGTGCACACGGCAAGGAGAGCCATTTCCCGGCACCTGGGCGTCTGTGGATGCCTCTAGCCAAACCCCACAGTTGAACCATTATAAATGCAGCTGACCTTCGTGTAGCAGCTGACACCCTTCACTCATAGGACCCATTGGGCAATCGGATGGCATCCCGGTGACATTCTTCGCAGCTGCTGGCAAAGGCCTTTAGTTCATCTGGTATTTAACCAGGGTGAAGTGTCCTCTGGCTATAACATGTTCTGTTGGTGTGAGCTGAGCTTGGCTTATCTTCCACCCCCAATGTTCAGGGTTTCACACCAATTTGTCATCTGCTAGCAATACAGCTATTGCACAAAAAAAAAAAAAAAAAAAAAGAAAAAGAAAACATTCATTCCATCTTCTATTTGTGCTTTTTCATTTTTGTTCTTCTCTGGTCAATTCTCAGAGTAGAGCAGGAGCATATTGTGCAGATAAGGAAATAAGGCCTCATGGATCATGCAACCAGGAAAGAGATTCTGGTACTATTGGTCTTTCCGATTACAGATGCACTTCTCCTGGACACACGCTGTTCCAGAATCAGAGTCCTCAACTCCCAACGAGCCAAAGCAATGAGGGGCTGGTAACCAGGCCCGGAAGTCACTGAAAATAGTCTAGCGTCTTAAAAAATAACACGGTTTTTTAAATGCCCTACCATATATAACCACATTGGACTCCCTCTCCAAACTCTTGGTGTGAATTCTCATGGAGGGGAGCGACGATAAATGTCTCTGAATGTCGATTTTGGAATCAAAACAGCATCGTACAAGAGGCATCCCGGGTGTAAGTAAAGAAGTGCAACCCTTTCAAGATCCCCATGCTTCTGACTAGAGCCTTTAGAGTCACTCAATGTTTATTGTTGGAGGGAAGGACCTCATCTGTGACCAGGAATGAGAAGCTACTGTTAGGGGAGTAAATGGGAATTCTTCTGTGACTGACCTGATGTCCCAGCTCTGAGCCTCTGATTCTGCCTCCATCTTTCCATCTCAGAAGCTTTTGGCTTTGGCATTTCATCATATTAGTGAAAGTACCCTGCCTATAAAGATGACAAAAAGCAGCACAGACACCCGCAGGAGATTTCCCAAATGTAAATGGATAAAGGATCGCTTTTGTGCAGCATCAAGTCGAAATGACTGAGCAAGGCGTTGTTAGTCCTGGTGTACATTCCTGTGGAAACCTGGACTTCCTCCTGGTGACTTGTTCATTACTCTTTCCCTGCTCACCTGTCACCTCCATGAAGAGGAAGGCTAAAGGTTATTCAGAGGACGCTTCCTCAATCCTTTCCTACAAGATCGCCAATAAGTATGTACAGAACAAAGGATCTTTAAGTCCATTTTCTGTTATCTTAAAGAGGTCAGTTAGAATTATTACTGTTGTTATTTGTAAGTTACCAAAACACATTAAGCTTAAGCAAAATAAGAAATTGGTTCCTGAACCTCATGAAGAAACTGATATCAGGTGATCTCTCTCCACGCTTTCCCGTCTCCACTCTTTGCAATTCCCATCTGTTTCTTTGTGTGATTTTCTTCCCCATTTTCTCCATGTGAGAAGTTTTTCACATCCTCATTTCAACTACCTGGAAAAATATGAAGGAGATCTTACTTTCAGTGTCAAGTTCCTGCAGCTGGGACTTCCAGGGCAGGCAAGGGAGTGAGATTGCACCGTGCTTTTGCCTGCTTTCATAGCAGCCATTTGGGCTCAAACAAAATCTGTCACAGATGCTTTCAACACATTTGCTTTTCCTCTTGTGTGAAATAATTGTTCATTTTGTTAATTTTTTCCATTTTTATGTTTTTGGGGTTTTTTTTCTTTTTCCTATCCATTCTTCATAATTCAATATGAAAAACAGAAGCCACTCTAGACATTTTAAACAAAAGTGATGGAACACAGAATTAGATGCTCATAAAATCCCTAGGAATTCGGTAGGAACAGGCTGTGGGATGACACCCAGAACGTCACAGAACTAATCCAAGAGTTACTGGTATATCTGCCACCATCAGAAAGAAAATGCTGTTACAGCCAAGACCAGAGGATTTGTAAACCACCACCACTATAGACCATGAAGGTGGGAGTTCAACCTGGGAACACCGCTTCTGACCTCACATCTCCACTGCCATGCCCCAAGGCAAAAGTGAAACACCAACAGGAGTGCCTGACTCACTTCTGCCTTTAAATTCTGGCAGGAAGGGTTCAGTGCATGAAGCGAATCAGAATCTTCCACTGTACCTGCAAAGGAGCATGGAAAATGTCCATTTTTACCTTTCAACCAACTGAGTACAGGAAGGAACATGGAAAGAAGGTAGGCTAAGACTCTGAGTTCTAGTTGGCCATGTCTAGCACACATGCACATGTACACACAGTACCACACAATACGTTCAGAGAGATTTAAATTTTGTATTCAGATGCTCATTGACTGATGATGGGGTGTGGTTGTTGTTAGGTAACTTCAAGTTGGGTCCAACTCTTAGACACCCTGTGTACAACAGAATAGTACACTCCCCAACATTGTGCCATTCGCGTGATCTTTTTTGTGTTTGAACCCAATGTTGCAGTCACTGTGTCTCTTCTCATTTTGACTCGTGCCACATCAGCAAAGGGAGGTACCAAGGGCTTTCCTCCATTCCTGTCCTTAGCATCAACTCTATTTTGAGGAGGCAACTCTTCCTTAGTCATTTCTTGAATGTCTTCCTGCCTGGGGTCTGGCACTCTGTTTAACAGTGCTTCTCTGCCATCCATAGGATTTTCAATAGATGATTGTTTCAGGAGTGGACTAATGGGTCCATCTCCCTAGTCTGTCTTAGTCTGTAAGCTCAGATGAAACCTCTGCCATGTCTACCACAGGTGGCCCTGCTGGTGTCTGAAATACTGGTAACACACCTTTCAGCATCACAGTGGCACTCAAGCCCCCACAACGCGACAAGCTGACAGACGCACAGGGAATGGTAGGGTTACTATCAGGTAAATCCCTCATAAGTTGAAAACATTATAAGTTAAAAATGCATTTACCTTGCCCAGCCTACTGAACACCATAGCTTAACAGTAAGTGGAGCTTAGCAATGCTGTAGAGTATCAACTGCTCGCTCTTGTGATTGTGTGGCTCACCAGGCCTAGTGGCTCACTGCCACCACACACCATCTTGTTGTGTCACTTGCTACTACCTTGGGAAAGCTCAAAATTCAAAGTTTCTACTGAATGCATATTGCTTTTGTACCATCACAAAGTAGAAAAATTGTAAGCCAAACTATTTTAAATTGGGGACTATCTGGAATCAAATTGGCCAGTCTTTTTCCCTGTCATTTCTCCTACTGCTTCAAAGTTTATCAAGTCATCCCACTCCAAGGAGGTTTGTTTGTTGTTAGGAGCTGTCGAGTTGGGTCTGACTCATAGCGACCCTATGTACAACAGAACAAAACACTCCTTGACAATGTGCCGTGCCTGGCACTATGTCATTGCTTCTCTGCTATTTATAGGGTTTTCAATGGCTGATTGTTTTGGGGGAATGGGCTGCTGAGTCCTTCTCCCAAGCCTCCAGCACCTGGTGTTCCCAGGTTGTCTCCCATCCAAGTACTAACCAGGCTCGACCCTGCTTAGCTTCCGAGATCTGATGCCAGAGTGGTATGGCTGCAAGTCCAAAGAGGTTTGTTGTTTTTGTTGTTGTTAGGTGCCGTTGAGGCATGTCCCTTATAGGGTTTTCAATGGCTGATTGTTTCAGGATTACATCAGGAGTGGATTGCCACATCCTCCAGGCTTAGCCTGTCATCTCCCCCTTTCTAAATCTGTGGCTATAAGAGCAGTCACTTCACTCTCTAGAGATGGAGTCACCTCATTTCCAGCTTCTTCACTGCCCTGTCCACATGGAGACTATCAGCATGGCAGGAGGTGGTACTGAGGCACAGGGGGACAATGACAAGGCTGGAGTCACCGAGCTGGGGAGAGGGGTTCCCTGACCCAGGCCTGCCTGCCTTCCACTGTGGCTGCATGGTAGGAACACAAGGAGGTGATGTCCTCACTACCATCGTCCCGGGCTGTGGGCAAAGCAGTGAGCCGCACCATCCACACACTCCCTTTAGTGTAGACACTTTATGGATTTTCTCTTTGCTTGTTTTGAACTGTGATCATCTGTATACTACTTATTCGATTGAAACAGCTGAATGTGGCCCATGTTCTTCACTTGTGCCTGAGTCGGTTCTTGAAGGGAAGATGTCATCACCCCCCAGGCTGTGTATCCAGAAGTGTTGTATTACTTTGTTGTTGATTGTTTTCACATTTCATGTTTCCACAATAAAAATTATCAATGTATACATTTATGTGGTATGGTTTCCATTTTCTCCCCCAGAGATCAGACTGTTACTTAGAATTTAACCAGTGAAGTAGCTTTTGGGGTGGCAGACCCGGGGCAGAAGCCCTGTCAGCTTCCTAAAGGAGAGAGAGCATGCACCTGCCTTCACCTTGACCTCTCAGCATGAGTGGGTCCCACACTCAGGGACAACATGGTCTTGCAGCTCAAGTACTAGTGTTGGAAAAAGTGCAAAAGTCCTTAGCCAGCCCCACTCTCAACTCTTCTATCCCAAAATTTAGTCAGATATTTCTCAGAGTTGTACTGAACTTAACATTTTATGTTCACATCTTGCATGACTATCACCATTTTTGTTGTTTTTGTTTTTTGTAATATGGGAGGTTGATCCCAGGCCCCTGTGCTAGGCAAGTGCTCTGCCACTGAGCTGCATGCCCAACCCATCCACACCTTTTTTGTCCTCAGTACTGGAGGGATGAACCCAGGGCTTTGCACATACTTTACAAGTGCTCTACCACTGGGCTGCATCCCCAGCCCATTATTTATTTTTTTAAATTTCATTTTGAGTCAGGATCTCGCTAAGTTCCTCAGGCTTCCGGCCTCCAACTCTCGGTCCTCCTGCCTCAGCCTCTAGAGTCGCTGAGGTTGTAGGTATATACCACCATGGCCTGCCTCCCCCGCCCCTTCTATAAATTTTTGAGGCAGGGTCTTGCTACGTTGCACGGGCTTCCTCAGGCCTTGCACCGCATCTGGCTTCAGCTTTCTACTCTCTGCCATCCTAGCATCGAATGTCATAGCAACAGCCACAACTGTGAAACAGGAAAAGAATTGGCACCCAACAACTCTAAGGATTCCCAGGGAAAGCCAAGAGTCGCCGTTTTACGCAGAATTATTTGTCATATAGTCTTTTTGCCATAAATTATCACACTACAACCCACCAATAAAGTTACTTTTTTACAAAAAAAAGAGGCAACTGGCACCTTATGTAAGTGATGTTCTCATAAAAGTTTGAGCAACTTGGTTGGAGTGGAAGGAACAGAAAGGAACGGATTTTTAAAATAATTATTCATAAGATGTCAACTCTCATAACACTGTTTCTTGATTGTCTGACGACCTGAGGGTCTCTTGCTCTGCTCATGGAATAAATGTGTGACATGCTGACACTCAGCTGGTGGATAGGAAGGAGTTTTCAGGGGTTAGGAAGGACCTGGCCCGTCAGCCCAGCCTGACTCCCTTTGTCTGGAGTCCATTGGGAGGGTCTGCAGGGCATTTCAAGGGATTCCTGTTGAGACCCTGAAAGTCGGGTCTCTCAGATCCAAACATTTATGTACAGGGTAAAAAGAGGCAAAGGATAAATAAAGATCCAGGAAACACATAGGTTCTCTTGAGGGAAATACTATATGAAAGGACACCCTAGCAGGGTTCTAGCTGTATGACGCTGGACAAGTCACTTAAACTCTCTGAGCCTATTTTCTCATCTTGAAAATGAGATAATGATGACTTAGAAGACAGTGGTGATAGTGGAATAATCTATGTAAAATATCTTTTCCACAGAAATATATTCAAATCATATTAAATAATGAGACTTTAAATATTAAATATTTTAGTTAATATAAACATTATTTTCCTACTATGAACTCCTAGAGTTTTGTTGAATATCACATTTAATGTCACATGTATGTTTCTTAAAGATATATAGGAATAAAATGTGAATACAAGCTCTGATTTAGACAAAGATTCTGCGATTTTCAAAAGATAACTCTGTTAGCCAGGCTCCGTGGCACACACCTGTAATCCCAGTGATTTGAGAGGCTGAGGCAGGAAGATTGCAAGTTCAAGGCCAGAGGCAGCCTGTACAATTTAGCAAGACCATGTCTCAAAATAAAGAATAAAAAACAGGCTGGGGTAGAGCTCAGTGGTGAAGCACTTGCCTCAGTGCAGGGGGAAAAAAAAAAAACCACATTATTTTATTTTTTCACTTGAAATTGTCTTCTCAATTGGTTTCAGAAAGGCTCGGGGTTATTTTGTTTGGTTTGGTTTGGTTTGGGGGTTTTTTGCTGTACTAGGAGACAAATATTGAATATATCATGGGCTGCCAGAGAACCAACAGATCTGTCCTAGAAGTGCAACCAGAGTGCTCCTTGGAAGTAAGGGCGGCTAGACTACATCTTACATATTTTGGACATGTAGTCAGGAGGGACCAATCCCTGGAGAGGGACATCGTTTTTGGGACAGAGGCAGGAGCCATGGAATCTGGTCCAACTCATAGTGACCCTATGTACAACAAAATGAAAGACTCTCAGCACTTTGCCATGCCTGGCACTATGTCAGTGCCTCTTTGCTGTTCATAGGGTTTTCAATGGCTGATTGTATTGGGAGTGGGCTGCCAGGTCTTTTTCCCATTTTTGTGGTGCTGGGGATCGAACCCTAGGCTTCAGAGAGTGCAGAGTAGCACTCCACCAATTGAGCTACAGCCCAGCCCTTTGTCATATAACGTAGCCTAATTGAGCTGGTACAGGACTTGCCTCCTGTATTTCAAGGCCCTGGGTTCAGTACCTAGCACCGCCAAAACAAACAAAAGCAAACACTTAATGCATAACGTAACCTAATTAAGGAATGACATCCCATCCCTTTTAAGCCAGGTGTCCTACATGCCTTCAAGTAAAGGCATTTATACAAAGGAGTGGACAACAGGAAGTAGGAAGTCATGGGGGATTAGCTTAGGACCTGTCTGCCAGGGATACACAGTGAGGACTCACTACATACTCATTTGTTTCCCCTCCTTTGGACTCGTCCATCGCTACAAATATTAATACATCACAATAAATTTAGGCCAGAATAAAGACTCATGATTGACATCAACATTCTGGGATTGAGAATACAATTCAGACATGACAGCCCCATGGTGACAACCACACTGTCAGATCACATTACCTGCCAGTGTACAGTTATCACACATTCAGTGTAGTGAAATGTTATGGCCACATCACAGTCAAGCTGAGCTGATGGTTTTAATTTGGGTCTCAGGCTAGCACTAGGCTGATGCTTTTGACTGCTGGCTAGACCAGGGGGTCTCTTTTTCATGAGTTTCTAATATCAAGAGGAAGCCTTTATTCCCTCTTCATCATGAAAGCTAATATTTCCCAGGTTAGGGGAAAAAATACTGTCATTAGGCATTAGTCCGTTGTGTTTTATATTGGATGAGATTCTGAGCTAGTTATGAAATTATAGAGGTTGACACATTCAAGCTCCAGGAATACGAAGTGGCAATTGGAATTTGGCTTTCCTAAAGACTTGATGAAACTCACAAGGGTCCACAGGCAAAGTACTCCATGAGGTCACCTGAGGATAGACTGTAAAAATGCTGTAGGTGCTTGTTTCCACCGTCCTTTCTCACCTCCACTTCCTACACTGCTGACTGGGTCTCCAGAAATTTTCCTATGGTTTGAAAAGCCTTACCTGTGAACTCAGATCCTGAGAAATCTGTGGTTGTACAGTCAGAAACAACCACGGTGAAGCAGACAGACACTACTTTAGAAGTCTCGATTGGTGAAGTTCTTTTGTCCACTTGTAGGTGTCCTTGGTGACACCATTGGTGGAAAGGATCCAGTCGATTCTAAAGCCTACCTACAGGAGACTTGACACAAAACCCGCTGGGATCATTCCCCAATCTCCGAGCAGGTCACTCTTAAGGTTGTGGATATCTTGGCTTAATAGGTAATGGTCAACTCAGGTCTGTTATTGGTGACAAACTCTCAGATCACCTTTTTTTTTTAGCATTATTCACCAAAAATGTTTAATATGGAACTGACAAAAAATAAATGTTTCTATTGGCCATAATAAATCAAGTCTATCCCAGGTGATAAAGAGCCTTACAGATTTTCGTGCCCTAAGGTACATCACTTATGGGAGAAAGACCTAGCAGCCCACTCCCAAAGCAATCCCGAAAAACAATCAGGGATTGAAGACTCTACAAATAGCAGAGAAGCACTGACATAATGTCAGGCATGGCACAGTGTTGGGGAGTGTTTCATTCATACATAGAGTCTGTATGAGTCAGATCCAACTCTACGGCACCTAACAACATCAAAGGTACATCACTGGAATTTCAATCGCTGCCTCAATCTTCTTCCTTTTGCCCTTTAGAAACTAGCACCATATTCTGATTTCTAGTTCAATTATTTCATGGATGATAGAAAACATGCTCTACTCATCTATGAAGACTTACCCAAACAGCCTGTTGGTAATTGTTAGATGTCTCTGTTGCTCTGCCATGGTGATACTTTCTACCCACACTAGCAAGTGATCCTCAGCTCCTTTCCCAAGCACTGAAACAAAGATGGATGTGTCTGCTTACATTTTTAATAGTATTATTTTCATCATAGATCTTTATCACAAAGATCTTTCATCACAGATCTTCTACTGACTAAAATTATCTATAAAGGAACCCACCCTACCTTTAACAGCCTACCTGGGACCTAGGTTGGTTCAGGGCCTCAAAGCTAGTTGGATATAACAGAATAATTTCACAGAATTATGACATTTCTACTTTGTTTTGGTTTGTTTATGATTTTCATGCTGTCAACCAAGTTTGGGGGATTTTTCTAGCAGTTTGAAGAGCCTTATGATCAGGAACTGCTAGAAAAGTCAATCATTGATCAGATGAAAAGCTGAAGAAGACTGCCTTGCTGTTGTTAGGTGCAATTGAGTGGGATGTGACTCATAGTGACCCTATGTACAACAGATTAAAACCCTACTGAGTGATAAGCCATGCACATGATCGTTTTATGTTTGAGCCCATTATTGTAGCTGCTGTGTTTCTTCTCATTTTGAGTTGTGCCACATCAGCAAAATGAGGTCCCAGAGGCTTTAGTCCGTTCCTTTCCTCAAGGTCGACTCTACTTTGAGGAGGCAACTCTTCCCCAGTCATTTCTTGAATGCCTTCCAGCCTATAGGGCTCATTTTCCAGCATTATATTTCACAGTGTTTCTCTGCTATTCATAGGGTTTTCAATGTCTAATTGCTTCAGGAGTGGGCTACTGGGTCCTTCTCCATAGTCTGTGTTAGTCTGAAAGCTTAGGTGAAACCTGTCCAGCATAGGTGGCCCAACTGGTATCTGAAGTACCAGTGGCATAGCTTTCAGTATCATAGCAACACTCAAGCCCCCACAGCATGACAAGCTGACAGATGTGTGAGGATATTATATAGTTGTTGTCAGGTGCCATTGAGTCAATGTCTGACTCACAACGACCCTATGTACAATAGAAACACTGTTGTGTGCTTCTCTGCTATTCATAGGTTTTTCAGTGGCAGATTGTTTTTTAGGAGAGGCTGGGTCACAGAACTGTGACTCCAGGTTCGTCCTTGCTGCCAGTGGAGGTAGTGAATGCTCTGACAGGCAACCTTGAAACTGGGACTGAAAATGGAAATAGGCTCCACCTGCCTCAGTTTTGTCCCAACCTGCCCTCATCATGAAGATAATGATATAACAATGGTCAGGCACGGTGGCTCAAGCCTATGGTCCCAGCCCTCAGAAGACTGTGGCAGGAGCACCTTCAGTTTAAGGCCAGAGGCAGCCTGTGTAACTTAATGAGATCCTGTCTCAAAATTTTTAAAAAAAAAAAAATTGGGGCTCAGGGTGCAGCTCAGTAGTAGAGCACTTGCCTAGCTTGTGAGAGGCCCAATAGTTGTGATAAAAATATTAGCAATGACTTTTATTTTCCTCGCTAATATTTCTTCAGTGTCTAGTATATGAAGACACTTTACAGGCATTATCTCATTCAGTTCTCAAAATGACACCTATAAGACATGTTCTTTTATTGTCTCATTTTACAAAGAAGAGGATTATCAGAACTTAAAGATCAAAGAATTTACACTTGTGTGATCGAATTTGTGTGTGTGTGCATATGAAAGAGAAAAAGAGAGAGAAAGAGAAAGAGTGGGAAGATAGGGAGAGAGACAGAGGGTGGGGGACAGGAAGAGAGGTCCTAGGGATCAAACCCAGGGCCTGGTGCGTACTAGGCAAACATTCCCTGGTGCATACTAGCTACATCCCTCACCCCACACCTGTGTAATCTAAAGTCACACAGCTACTAAGTGGTGGAGTTAGAATCCTATATTGCTGTTAGGTGCTGTTGAGTCGGTGTCTAACTGATAGCTACCCTATGTACATACAACAGGTGAAACACTATTTTCAGTGCTTCTCTGCTGTTCATAGGGTTTTCAATGGCAGATTGATTTTTGGGAGTGGGTTGCTAGGTCCATCGCCCAAGCCTACAGCACCTGGTGTTCCCATGTGGTCTCCCATCCAAGCACTAACCAGGCCCAACCGTGCTTAGCTTCTGAGATCTGACGGGATCAGATGCCACAGTGAGATGGCTGCAGGCAGGATCCTTTATTAGGTGTTTGGAATAAAAACATTTTAAAATTCATATCTATAGAATGTCATAATGGGAATGTAACAAGAGCTCAGATGGGATCTAAAAAATTTATTCCGTCGTCACCCCACCTTTGACATGTAACTCAAAATGAAGACAATACTGAGCAATGAAGTAAATGCCAGAAAACAAAAATATCCACCATCCTGATTTTTCTGATGAAAGGTGCTTCAACAAACTTTTGAATGAACATCAAAACATGTGTCAAGAAAATTCTTTTGTTTGGATCATCTTCTTTTGCTAATATCCAAATTATTAAGTTGAGTTATATTCAGTTATCTTTTCTATAGGTCAAATATGGTCAAAGATTCGTGTTTTCTTGAAGTTACTTACACCTAATTCAATCTACCTACCGGTAAATTCGGCTGGGATTTAGCTCAGTTGGTCGTGCGCCACTCTGCAGTCTCTGAGGTCCCGACTTCAATTTCCAGCACCACAAAAATGGGAGAAGGACATGGCAATCCACTCCTGAAGCAATCCCAAAACAATCAACCACTGAAAACCCTATGAGGGTCTGTATGAGTAGGACCCGAATCGACGGCACCTAACAACAACAACAACAACAACAACAACAACAACAACAACAACTGGTAAATTCAGCCCTGACTACATTGACATTTGTGAATCTCTGTGCTTTCCTGATTTCCTATCCTCCTGACCTCTAGGTTCCTTGAAATGTAAGAAAAAGAATAAGCACACAGATAAGGAGGAAGACTATTTCCATGACCATGATATTTCTTTGTACTTTCTACTTACTCCTTGTTTCCCCCAAGAATATGAGGTGATTTCAAATCAGACCTGGCACCTGATTTCAACAATCCCAGCTTATTCTGCCACTTCTTTAAGAATTTCCCTAACTATCAGGGTAAGAGGAGAGATTTCCCATACTTCCTGGTCCACCTGACCCCCACCCGAGCCCCTGCTTGCCAAATCCTTTACTGTGGTTTTCTGATGCGAGCTTTTATCTGCGAGAGTCCCAGAGCTGACATGTGCACTCTTTCTTGGAGGGCTCAACCAGAATTCCCTGAAGTGGGAGATTAGACTCTCAACCACCAAACTCCCTGTTTTTGCAGCTAATCAACTGGCTAAATCCTCTGAAGTGAAAAAACGCGCATTTTGTTGTCTGTGATCTCCTGTGGCTGAATGCCTCTCACGATGGAAGTCTATCGAAGGCCACATGTCAGGATGAGTGAGTTCTCGCACTTGGCTATTGCTGCCCAAGGCTGCCACACTGGTCCACTGGGCCTTAGAGCAGAGATATTGCATTTCCCACATTCCTTGCCTGTTCCTCTACTTGGGCTCTGTTATTTATTAGGGCCTTGAGTGCACCTGGGGTTCCTCCCCACCTGGGGTGAGAATCATTCTTAGAAGCTGGATTTTTATAAGAGTGTAAAGATTTCTAGCCCAGAAATCCTCCAATTGGGCCGTTTTTAAGAATGGAAACCAATACTCCAATAGCTCAGGAAATAAGAGCAAGAAGGGGAGTGCCTCGAAGAAAAAAGCTTCTGCACAGCAAAGGAAACAATCAATGGACTGAAGAGACAGCAATGGAATGGGAGACAATCTTTGCCAGCTATTCATTTGACAGGGAATTCATATCCAGAATATAGAAAGAACTCAAAAAACTAAACACCAAAAGCACAAATAATCCAGTCCATATGTGGGGAAATGAACTGAAGAGACACTTTTTTTTCCCCCCGGTACTGGGGTTTGAACCCAGGGCCTCAGACTTGCATGTTCTGCAAATGCTGGACCACTGAGCTGCACCCTCAGCCCATTTTTTTCACTTTTTTGAGACAGGGTCTCGCTAAGTTATGCAGACTGCCTCTGGTCTCAAACTTGCGATCCTCCTGCCTCCGCCTCCTGAGCCGCTGGGATTACAGGCATGCGCCACCGCGCGCGACTAAGAGACACTTTTCAAATCAAGAAACACAAATGGCCAATAAGTACATGAAAAAATGTCCCACATGGTTAGCCATCAGGAAAATGCAAATTGAAACTACACTGAGATTCCATCTCATCCCAGTCAGGATGGCTAGCATCAAGAAAACAAACAAACAAAATGTTGGTAAGCACATAACAGGGAGGGGAGGAACACTTATACACAGATGGTGGGAATGTGAATGGGTCCAGTCACTGTGGAAATCAGTGTGGAGTTTCCTCAAAAAAATTAAAACTAGAACTGTCATATGATTGATCTGGCACCTAAAAGAATCAAAGTCAGCTTCCCATAGAGATCACTACACACCTGTGTCTATCAGTGTAGTATTTGCAATAGCCAATTATGAAATGAACCTAGGTGCCCACCAAAAGATAAATGGAGACAGAAAATGTGCCACATGTCCCTCATGTGCATGTCAGCTTGTCATGCTGTGGGAGCTTGCATGTTGCTATGATGCTGAAAGCTATGCTGCCGCTATCTCAAATACCAGCAGGGCCACCCATGGTGGACAGGTTTCAGCTGAGCTTCCACACTAAGACAGACCAGGGAGAAGGATCTGGCAGCCCACTGCTGAAACAATTAGCCATTGAAAACCGTATGGATAGCAGAGAAGCACTGTCAAATACAGTGCTGGAAAATGATCCCCCTAGGTTGGAAGGCATTCAAGAGATGACTGGGGAAGAGTTGCTTCCTCAAAGTAGAGTCGACCTTAAGGACAGGAATGGAGTAAAGCCTCTGGGACCTCCTTTTGCTAATGTGGCACAACTCAAAATGAGAAGAAACATGGTGACTGCAACAATGGGCTCAAACATAAAAAGACTGTGTGCAGGACACAGCATTAGGTAGTGCTGCGTTCTGCTGTACTTAGGTTTACTATGAGTGGGATCTAACTTGACTGCACCTAACAACAACAACAAACATAGTAGATTTCTGCTCATCCAGAAAGAAGAATAAAATTGTCATTCACAGAAAAATGAATGGAACTGGAGATCATTACATTAAGTGAAAAAGCCAGACTCACAAAACACAAGTATAGCATATAGAATCTTGGGGAGGAGAAGGTGGATATGGAAGTAAAAGAGGGACCATTAAGGATGTGGAAAGGGAAAGAGGGAAGGGAGGAGGGAAGAAGAAAGGGTAATAGAGCAGCTGGGCACCGTGGTACACCCATACAATCCCAGCCACTCAGGAGGCTGAAGCAGGAGGATTGTGGGTTCAAGGGAAGAATTCCTCGTGACTGGATAAAACCTGACTGGGGCCCTGTGGCTTTTTGGGTCACTTGAAGTGACTGGAAAATTCCTCAGTCACTTTACATCCCAGCCTCAGTTCAATAATTTAAATTATCCAGTCCCTTTATGAAAACTCCAAATCTGTGTTCAGGTTCCATGTTCTTTTCCCACTCTTCCTCAGTTTACCAGTCTCAGCTTCTGACCCTTCCAGAGCTAGAGTTGGGGGAGAAAAAAGATGAAGGGAGAGCGGAAATGATTCTGCTAGGCTGATGGGCAGTGATTGGACATTTCAAGCCAACTCTGTCATGGGCAAAGTCACAGATTCTTGGTAGGGTCCTCTGCTCATCCCCTCCAATTGCCTCTGCTGTGTTCTAGGCCAGGGGTTGGCAAACTACAGCAAGCAGGACAAATCCAACCTAGGCCTGCTTTTATAAATAAAGTTTTATTGGGACACAGTCACACCTCTTCATTTGCCTATTGCCTATGGTTAATTTTGCATAGCAATGGCTCAGTCAAATAATTGCAGAAGAGACTGTGAAGCCCCCAGTGACTAAAATATTTACAATCTGGCCCTATAAAAAATTTCCATCGTATCCTTGACTGTACTTTTCCTTTGTGTGGCTTGTTCTGAAAACTTGTCAGTGAGCTTTACAACCTGCAGGAGTCTCCTGTCCTACCTGGCCACCATCTGGGATATGATACCTTTAAATATGACCCTAGATTCACATTTTTCCTATGAATTCTACATCTAGCTTCTGAAATTCACACTTTTTAACTGCCACCAAGAGGAATCTAGTTCCTACCTCTAGTTCCCAGCCTACTGCTCCAACTATTCTAGAATTCTGAGGTAAATGGTCCAATGCTGTCCATGCTGCAGGACTGGCTGTGAAGCTCCTGGGTGGTCCATTGACAAGGACAGAAGATGGCATGCCACACCCTTCACCTTATGTATACAGGAGGGTGGAGGAAATTACACCACTAAAGGATGAAGGTGCACCTGACTCATGCTTTGCTATTTTCAGTTACATCATACGGTTGTGGAAGCTGGGCATTGAATAAGGGAGACAAGAGAAAAACTGATGTTTCTGAATTATGGTGCAGGTGACGAATACCAAATATACCACAGATTGCCAAAAGAACCAACAGATCTGTCCTAGAAGTACAACCAGAGTGTTCCTTGGAAGCAAGGAAGGCTAGACTACATCTGATGTATTTTAGACATGTAATCATGAGGGGCCTATCTCTGGAGAAGGACATCATGTTTGGGAGAGTGGCAGGTCAATGAAAAAAAGGAAAATCTTCCACCAGATGGATTGACACAGCTTCTGCAACAATGAACTTAAACATAAAAAAGATCATGTGCCTGGCACAGAATCGGGGCGTGTTTCAATCTGCTGTACATAGGGTCACTATGAGTCAGACCCGACTCAACAGCACCTAGGAACAACTGTGTTTCCAATGGTGTCTTTCCATGAGATTTGAGTCCTTCTGATTCTCCACAGTAAGCTCTTTTCATTTATTTGATGTGAATGAAATATTGTAGGTTAGTTTCTGTAAAAGCAGAGACTGAGCTATGAGTTCTTAGAATTGCCAGATAAAATATAAGATGCCTAGTTAAATTATAATTTCCAGTAAATTGCAAATAATTTTTAGTGTAAGTGTATCCTAAATATTGCACAAAACACACTATTATTTTTTCCTAAGGCTGGCAGCCGTTTGGTTCAGATGATTTATGAAAGGAGCACGTTCAGGAGGAAGAAACTGGAAGGAAGCAGGATGTGGCAGGAGCAAGTAGCTACACATGGATGTGGTCTCTGTAGAGATGGGCTGCGATCTGATCCCCTGGGGAGTCCTGAAACATGAATTGTACCCCAAAGTGGGGCCCACCTGAGGCAAAGGGTCTGCCTTTGGCACCCCCATGCCAGTCAGTGATGGGTGTCCAGATGAGGTGGTTCCCATTGGCTGAGTTAAGGGCACTTCTACAGATAAGAAGGCAGCTATGAGTCAGTTGTTGTTGTTGTTGTTGTTGTTGTTGTTGTTGTTAGTTGCCGTCGAGTTGTCGAGTCCTGTCCAACTCATAGTGACTCTTACAGGGTTTTCAGTGGCTGATTGTTTCAGGATCTCCTCGGAAATGGATTGCCATGTCCTTCTCCCACGTGAGCCATTTGGGAGTCAATATTCATAGCAAGTGGGAGAAGCAGGCATAAGCCTGGTCAGTGGGACCTGGACTAGATACCAACAGCACCCCCTTCAGATCTGCACTGGTTGTCTACATCTTTAAGAGTCCCACCTAGGAGTTTGCAATATCTGTACCCTTACACTTGACCCAAAACTTCCAACTAACCTTCTGTCACAGCTGGGGTTTTTGGTAATGAGTATTACATTTCCACATAAATAAGGACTCATAGCTGTAGGAAAGACTGGTCTGAGTGGTGGGTAACTCTGGTCCAGATTTTGTCTGTGTGGCTTATTGTACTTGCAATGACCTTGAACAAGTAGATTAACTTCTCGATTTCAGTTTACTCATCTATAAAGTGGAATTGAAAAAAATAACTCTCTCTCACATAAGGTTATTGTATTTCATTCCAGGTTCCTGTTCACAGGAACCTGTTCAATATCTGGTTTTCTCTGTTCTTTTCCATAGAGAGGTCTATTCACCATTCCTTGTCCTCTTTGCCCTCAGACATAAGCATTTCTTGGTGCCTGGTCAATGGTTTAGGGCAAGTCCACCATGTGTAGTAGCCACTCCATGTGATCCCTGAATGTTGCCAGGGATGATGAAGTTTGTTTTCTTATAAATTGGGAAGGTTGCTCAAGTCAAGTAGAACTGGGCATTTGATGTTGTATTTGGAAAATTGTTACTTCCTTCCGATGACCTCCTGGAGAAGATCTTGTTAGTTGTTGGGTGCCATCAAGTTGGGTCTGATTCACAGCAACCCTAAGTACAGCAGAACACTGTGCCATGCACATGATCTTTTTATTTTTAGGCCCATTGTTATAGCCACTGAGTTTCTTCTCATTTTGAGTCACGCTACATCAACAAAAGGTGGTCTCGGGACTTTACTCCATTCCCATCCTTAAGGTTGACTCTACTTTGAGGAGGCAACTCTTCTCCAGTCATCTTTTGAATGCTTTCCAGCCTGGGGGGCTCATTTTCCAGCACTCTACTTGACAATGCTTCTCGGCTATTCATAGGGTTTTCAATGGCTAATTGTTTGGGGAGTGAGCTGCCAGATCCTTCTCCCTAGTCTGTCTTAGTGTGGAAGCTCAGCTGAAACCTGTCCACCATGGGTGGCCTTTCTGGTATCTTAGATACCGGTGGCAGAGCTTTCAGCATCACAGTGACATGCAAGCTCCCACAGCACGACAAGCTGACAGACACGTGGGGGAAAAGATCTTAGAGGAGTTTATATGTGGCCAACCAAAACTATCCCAGCATCACAAATATGTAAAAGGGGCTTTGCAACAATAACAACATTGATAGCACTCAAAAAGCCCTAACCTGAGATTCTAATCCACCATTTCCCTGCCCACCTCTACCCTCTGACACTAGTGAGTTGCTTTACCTTTCAAGGCCTTGGTTTCTTTCTCTATTAAAGCATGAACTAGATGGCCCATGGGATTTCCTCTGCTCAAAATTCTATGATATTCTACACAGAATTCTACAAAAGGTTTCACCTAATATAGCTTTCAATAATGAATCTTTTATAACTTCTTCTGACTAGCAAGTAATACATGCTTATTGAATATAATTTGGATAACAGAGATAACAGAAAGAAGCTGATAAACTGATGCCCATTACCAACCACGTACAGTGAGCCATGGTATCACATTGGTACATTTCTTTCCATCTTATTTCCAGGTGCGTCCGTGTATTTGCAGTTGCTTTTTTTCTTTTTCTTTTTTTTTTTTTTCATAATTAAGGTTCTATAGTATTAGATTCTCCTCTTTGTATTAAGCAGTAATTGAAACTATTAAATTCTTCTTGGGTGTTGAATTATTTTGCTGTCTATACTTTTTTCTGTCACGTGAACTTGGGCAGAGCAAGTGACTTGGAAATATAATAAAGAACCAGGCTAAATCTCAGGAAATGCCACAAGTCATTCAGCAGCTTTTGTATCAAAGCAGGAACCCAGATTATTAAGTCCATTACACACCTTGATATCCCAGAGACAAGCCATGCTTCCTATTTCTTTGCTGGTAGTTTCCTGTAAACCATTGATGGGTAATGGGTAGAATTTCTTTGACAGAACATTGAGAAAGTATTTTAATCGGATCAAAGTACCATACATCAGGTGAATAATGAGGCAAAAACGTCCTATATAATTCTGGATTGAGATGACCAGTATTTTACCTGAAATAGGAAGAAAAAGGAAAGCAAATGAGAGTATGTTAAGGATAGAAAGGGAAATATGTGTGCTTGAATCTCTAAGCTCTCTAACAAAGCATTGAATTTATTTTCCACCCTGGATGTAACTACCTGGAAACTGTTTCTTCAAAAGAATGCTTCTGTTATAGGCAAGGAGAAAATACTCAAGAATGTTATACGAGTCATTAAGATGTTTGGCAAAGCTGGAGTCCAGCCCAGATCCTTCAGACTCGCAATCCATCCTTGTTCATGCTCCACACTATAGTCAGAGGAAGGTCTCCTTGGCACTACCAGATATTTTACTTTTTTGTGCTTCCTTTCATATGATTCCATAATATGGACTTCGTACCCCACCTTACTTCTGCAACTGAAAAACAATGGATTTGATGGTTGAGAATGTTTAATATAACTGTTTATTAACAGTTACATAAGTCAGAGTAAACACATCAAGATTTAGCCCTTTCAGAGCTAGGCAAAGTGGCAGTGTATATAGAATAGGAAGCCATTTATAAGATAAGACCTGGCCCTTCTTTACTTGAGAGCTAGCAACCTTACCAACTATTTGGCCTCTAAAAATCAACCTACTCAGGCAGTAAATAAGCACAGGATGTCATAGCCCTGGCAACTTGCTAGTGTGAGCCCTAGAGAGACAGTCAAGTTATGTGGTTTCCCAAGACTCTCCTAGTGCCAGGTTCTGTGCTACAGTCTGCAGATGCTGTGGAGAGCAAGATGGAGTTCTTTCCTGGGCTCACTCACTTATTCATTCATCAAGTAGATAGGCATGGATTCCTGGCCATGTCGCATACCCTGTTCAAAACACAGTGGACAAAACCAGACATGACTCCGCTCAGAGAGAATCCAGTAGGAGGAAAGGAGAGGTATAAAGACGAAGCTTAATGTGGATCCAGTTCTTATTTATCTTGTTCCTAGATTCTCTACCGCCTTCTATCATACAAATACCCTCCTGTAGTCCTTCCTTACCCTGAGAGGCTCTTGATATGGTGGATAATTGCCATGTGTGTTACTAACACATATCCTCCTGTGATTGCATAATCCTTGGGTCCTACCTTAAACACCTCAAGCAGTGGTGGAAGAGTGAAGCACTGCACAAAGTGGGAAATCTAAGTATGTTTTTGTCTTAATCTATAAAGTGTTTAGCAGTCAAAAGGACCAAAGGGCTGATGGAAGGGTAGAGTATTTACATTGACAACAAGCACATATCCACGCTACCACATTCTCCTGCAAGTCAGAGATAAAACACTGCGTTTTCATCTCTTTTGTCATGTCTACAGATTTCCAGACCTGGAAGAACCCCACACAGAACATAACAAATGTCAAAAATTAAGCAAAGGTCTGCTTTGCTTATGAGAAATCTGCATATTGTCCCAGGTAGGGAAATGGGGAGGTGAGGTCCACAGAAGTCATCAGCTCCCTTTATTCTTTGCTCAGTGTCACAGTCATGGAGAGCTGAACATCATCACACTGTAGGACATTTCTCCTTTCTCTCTCTTTACCATTCTCTTACAATTATAATTCTTCCTGAAAAAAAAATCAAAGCAATTTTGAGACTACAGAGGTATTGAATCTACTTGTGCTCTACCTGTGCCACTAGAAGAGTCTTTTCTTGTCACTGCATGCTCCTGATGGCTTGGGTGTATAAAAGTCTATATTACAGCTCTCAACTGTTCATCATTTCCCTGCTCCAAACCTATCCAATAAATACCATCATGACCTCAATTTTCAGGAGGGGCTCCTGAAATCAAATCTGTTGAAATGGAGAGCAGGACCCCATGACAGGATTCAACTCTTGGTCACCTAAAGGTGCTCTGTATATTTCTTTAATATGAACCAAAGATGGTTTAGATGGTAGTGAAGTCCTTAGGTGCAACTTAGAGTCTAAAAATGCTGTGGCCTGGAGCCCTTGCAGAGTTTCTGAGTTTTCATCATTTTTAAGTGGTTTAATTTTGCCTCTGATTGCCAGGTGCTAAAATATGAACATTCACACTTGTGAGTCACCCAGTTTAACCAAGCTGTGGCTTTACCCTCAGAGAGTTTCCTAGGTGTGAACCTAACTGTGCCCTGGACCCGCAAAAACATTTTAGTCAAGATTTCCAGGGTAAATTCTAGCCCACCCTTGTCAAAACCGCATAGACTCCCACCCTTGCCTCCTTGCAGAGTTACTCCTCCAACCTTGGGCTTGACAGTGAGACTCTGATTCTGCTACTATTTTGGCTGTGGAACTTAGGCAGGAGCTTCATCTCCCTGATCCTCAATTTCCTTGTTTGTAAAACGTATGTTTAAAATAACTCAAATTAGGTCGGGTGCAGTGGCTCATGCTTGTAATCCCAGTGACTTGGGAGGCAGAGGCAGAAGGATCACAGGTTCAAGGCCAGAGGCAGCCAGGGTAACCCTGTCTTAAGTTAAAAATTTTAAAAATGGGTTGAGGGTACATCCCAGTGGTAGAATGCCCCTCTTTCTCTCTCTGCCTCAAAGAATTTATAATTTTGATTAGAGAAATTGAATAGGGACATAAGCAATTGTAAAGATTATTGAAAGACTTGTGAGACAGACAATTAGAAAATGAGATATGGCTTTAATTCTAGAGCGCAGGATTACCACATTTCTCCTATTTAAGATCCCATCTTTTATGAAGGCATTCTCAATTTCAAACATGTAAAATGTGGGGAAAATATGGCTATCAGAAAAGTGAATTTATATAAGTGGTAAGTCATGAGAAACAATATTCTTGCAGATGGGTTCAAGGAAAACAGGAAACCAGGTCCATAATGACGTTCTCTCAAGTTTCCTCCTCCTGATATTTAAATCTACTTTTCTTTGTAGAACTTAGAATAATCCTTATAATTTTGTAAGCATTCTTAAAACTATCTAAGAACAGCTGGGCACAGTGGTGCATGCCTGTAATCCAAGCAACTCGGGAGGCAGAGCCAGAAGGATCTCAAGTTCGAGACCAGAGGCAGTCTGCATAGTTTAGCAAGACCCTGTCTCAAAAAGCAAGAAAATGGGCTAGGGGGTGCAGCTCAGTGGTCCAACAAGTGCAAAGCATACAAATCCAAGGCTCTGGGTTCAACCCCTAGTACTGGAAAAAAAAAACTATCTTAGAACAAGACAAGAGGTAGATTTCTGAATGGAGAGATGATCTAATTCATCTAGCTGGCTTCAGCCTTGCTCATGACTGTAACAACCCAACAGACCAAGAAAGATAGTTCCTTAGGCTCCATGGGGCTATGATTTGTATGTTTATACACCCTAAAGCAAAAAACACACATGTAAATGCATGTGTATTAGAAGAAAATGAATTTTCTTCTAATAGACTGTTGCTGAAACGAAGCATAGAGCTGACCAAATTCTTTTAGATCCATCTCCTTTTCTTTTATTTACCTGTGTTATTAGCAGAGTCACAGTGCCAGAACTTTAACTTCTTGCAAGGTGAACATACTCGCTGCATACATGAGGCACATTGCCTGTGGTGTTAGGCTCCAGTCAACAGCATCCCATCCCACCATGGCCTGAGTATTATTGAATGAACCAGAACTATTCCTCTGTGTTGGCCCAGAGAGGATAAACACTTTTGGGGTTTCAGAGATACAGGAAGTGTGGAGGCAGGTCCTGTTGTTTCCAATGGGAGATTAGACAGTAAGAGGCAAAAATGGAAAAGCACCAGAGTCTAGTGCAGTACCTGACCATAACAGGGGCCAAACAAGTATTTACTGAATGTATGAGTGAGGCCTAAAAGACAGCTGAGCAAAGAGAAAAAAATGTGAGCAATGGTTTATAGAGAGTTTTGAATTTCAAGTAACCCTATCCGAGAAGTCAAAATTTACCCAACCACTAAGGGCAGAGTTGGAGTAGTTAACTGTAGAGAAATTTGTGAAGTGTGGTTTCATAAATTTTTGCCTTCTGGTCTGAAATATGTTGCCATCTACGTTATCTGTCATAGAGGTCTTACCAAGATTTACCTTCAGGGAAAATTGGCTAGTATTACTCTCACTAAGGAGCTAATGGCTGAAGGTGCTTTAAACTTGATCTCAGGTATTTGTGACTTGAGGTGCTCTCTTACTTCTTGGGTCTTCTTCAAGGAATGAGATTTTGAATGTGGATTTCCCCAGAGTATATAATGACGATGGGGTAATGGATGGCTGCTAAGTGTCTGTTTAGTGTTGTAGGGCTATACATTGTGTTGCTTCATTCACATAGTATATAGCAGGTGAATCCCACTGTGCAGGGCTCTGTACTACACAACCTGTACAACTGAATATAGTGGCCAAGGTGTAGAAAACAGCTACACAATCTTACATCAGACACAAGATTACCAATGGAGCTTGAGACCTGGCAAAGCATAGTGCTGGGCAGCCCAGGGAGGAAAATCAGCCCACACCAAAAGTAAAAGCAAATTGGAACTTTAAAAGTTAACAGACATATCCAGAAGAAAAAGGAGACTTGAATGAGAAATGATTGAGGCACGTGGATGGAGACAGAAGCAGACACTAAGTCCTCAAAAAAGCTGCAGTCCAGCCTTTGAGATATTTATAAGTCAGATAAGAAGGATGTGTCGATGTGGCTAGTCTATAATACGCAGGTATTTCATCAAATGCTAATCTAGCTGTTGAGCTGAAGGTATTCCTATAGTGTGGTTGACATTCACAGTTGGCTCTAAGAGGATTAATCTTCATACTGCAGGTGGGTTGTATCCAACTGGCTGGAGGGCATAATAGCAAAAACTGAGGTTTCCTGGAAAAGGAGAAATTTTGTCTCAAGACTATAGGATGAAGGGCCGGGTACAGTAGTGCACACCTGTAATCCCAGCGACTCGGGAGGTGGAGGCAGGAAGATCACAAGTTCAAGACGAGAGACAGTCAACATAATTTAACAAGACTCTATCTTCAAAAGAAAAAAAAGGGGGCTGGGGTGCTATAGCACTTGCAAAGCATGCAAGCACAAGGCCCTGGGTTCAAATCCCAGTACCACAAAAAAAAAAAAAAAATAGAAAAGAAAAGAAAGAAAGAAGACTACAGGATCAACTCTTAAGTTTCAAGCCTGCCCTATAGACTTCTAACTTGCCAGACACATCATAATCACACAAGCCAGTTCCCTAAAATAAATCTCTAAATAAAATAAACATATAGGTATGTATGTGTATATGTGCATGCATGTATATTTATACACACATATCTCCCACAGGCTGTTTCCCTGCAGAAACTTGACTAGAGAGAATGAAAAGACAGGATGTAATAAGCTTCATTCAGCAGTTGACATATCTCTGTTGAGTGCCTACTATGTGCCAGACACCGTGGATGCAGCTGAGTGTGTGGTCCAGGGCAGAGAAGAAAGTCAGAACGACATGGCATTACCCCGAGGTCTGCCAGGAGATGCCATCCGCTCTGCTCTTAGAGATTGAACAGGAGTGAGAAGGCCAGCAGAGGAAGAGCCATTTCATCCCAATATAAGAGCTGTCTGCATTTCGGCAGAGGAAGCAGCCGTGCCAAGTTACCAGAAATCGAAGCTGTAGGTGGAAAGAATCTGCAGCAAGGAATCTTTGCTGAATCATAATTGACCATAATGGTACCTCACACAGACTCATTTCCTTTTCAGCTCTTCACTCACTGTATTAAGCATATGTGTGAAGCATACAATTTCTTTCATGGTTGCTGAAATCTGGAGTCCGATTGGGTTTACTTCAGTAAGTTACTAACCACTTTCTTTTCTGATTTGAACTACTAAAGCAAGCTGAGAGAGGATCAGTTTCCTTTGATGCTGGCAAGAGAGAAATTATTTGACACCCGTAGGGTCCCATGACAGCTGGCACACCTTACTGTGATGCAAGAGTCAGATATTGGGTTTAGAGGAGCCCATCAGAAATTCTGAAGCCTGTAGGAGTTAGATGAGATATTTCATTCTTCCTTCCCATTTACCTTCAGATATGGAGACGATACTAAAATGCTAACAGTTAGGGCTTATACCCTGCAGAATCTCACATAATTTAAGCTCTCAGCCATTATCGCCAGCCCTAAATATTTCCTGTTGTGAGCAAGGAGGAGAAGGGCATGAAAAATGGGCAGATGAAAAAGATACCAGGAACTTCATCGTCTTGCCTTTGGAGCCCAGTAGGCAAATTTGCTTTGGATCTTCCAGGCTTTTATTGAAAAGCCCAACTGGTTACTGAGGTTGGAAATACAGGGAAGAAAGTGATGAACTTTTCAAAAAGGTTGTATTAATTTTTCAGAGGGTGAGTGAGAGTCAGTGGGTCTCCAGAGGGATGAGTGTCTTCACAGTAGAGGCCCTGCAGTTGTAGAAGAGAAGGAGGCCCACATCTCTGTGCTGGAGTGGGAAGGTCTCCAGAGCATGCTCTGAATTAAAAGGTGAACTACAGATTAGTAGACATAGCATGATAGTTGTAATGGGGAAAAGACTGATATACAAATATATATTTGTATTCGCTTGTATTTTGTAAGCATATAACAGAAAAATAAACAATAGCCTCCTAACGTATTTACGTGTGAGAGTCAGGGTGGAGCAGGGGATGAACTAAAGAGAACAGGTGGAGAAGGGACACACTTCTCTCAGTGGGCCTTTGTGTACTTGACCCTTTCTAACCGTAACATAGCTTGCAGCCATAGCCCTGTGGCATCTGATCCTGTCAGATCTTGGAAGCTAAGCAGGGTCGGTCCTGGTTAGTCCTTGGATGGGAGACTTCCTAGGAACACCAGCTGCTATAGGCTTGGGAGACGGACCCAGCAACCCACTCCCAAAAATCAATCCGCCATTGAAAATGCTATGAACAGCAGAGAAGCACTGACAATAGTGTTTCGCCTGTTGTACGCAGGGTTGTTATGAGTCAGATACCGACTTGACGGTACCTAACAACAAGCTGTAACATACACATAATCTGAAATTTCCATCTTTCACTGTTTTAAAGTGTACATTTCAATGGCATTAAATACATTTGCAATATTGTACAACCCTCACAACTATTTAGTTCCAGAATTTTTTCATCATCCCAGGAGGGAGCTACATACCTATTAAGTAGTCATTTCTCAACTTCCCTTCCCCTCTGACCCTATAAATGAAAAATTTCACTTTCTGTCTCTATGAATTTATCAATTCTGGCTATCTCATATAAATGGAACCATATAGTATGTATGCATCTGGATTTTGGACCTAGATTCCATAATATCTTCAATGTTTATCTACATTATGGTATGAGTCACTATTTCTTTTCTTTCTCTCCTTTTATTTTGTACTTGGAGGTTGAACCCAGGGCCTCACACACACTTTGCAAGTGCTCTGCCACTGGGCTGCTTCCCTGGCCATTTTTTATTTTCTATTTTGAGACAGTGTCTTGCTAAGTTTCATAGACTGCCTCTGCTCTGGCCTCAAACTTGCCGTCCACCTGACTCTGCCTCCTGAGTCTCTGGAATTACAGGTATGCACCACTGTACCTGGCTTACTTGTTTGCTTTCCTTTTCTTTCTCTTTCTTTCTTTCTTTCTTTCTTTCTTTCTTTCTTTCTTTTCTTTCTTTCTCTTTCACTAAGTTGCATGGGCTGCCTCTGACCTTGAACTCAGTATCCTCCTGTTTCAGACCCCTGAGTCACTGGGATTATAGGTCTGCACTACAGCACCTGACTGACTACTTTTGCTTTAAAGTATATTTTATCTGATACTAGTGTAGTCATTGTAGCTCTCTTTTGTTTGCTATTTGCATGAAATGTCTTCTTCGTCCTTTCACTTTCAACTTTTTTGTATCTTCAAATCTAAAACAAATCTCTTATAGACAGCAAGTAGGTACATCATGGTTTTTAAATCCATTCTGCAAATCTCTGTGGTTTAATTGGAGAATTTATTCTATTTACATTTAAAATAATTGCTGGTAAGGAAGGGCTTCAGCCATTTTGCTATTTGTTTTCTATGTCATATCTTTTTTGTTTAACTCTTCTATTATTGCCTACTTTTAATTGATTTTTTTCTAGTGTCCTCTTGATTCCTTTCTCATTTCCTTTCCTACATAGTTTTTTTATATTTTCTTGGCAGTTATATTGGGGATTAAAATTAATGTATTAATAATAATTTAGTTTGAATTAATACAAACTTTGCTTCAAACATACATAAAATTCTGTTTCTTTATGTCTCTATCTTTCCCCCTTTATGTTGTTATTATTACAAATTACATCTTTATACATGCATGCCCATTAATATATGTTCATAATTATCATTTATGCATTTGTCTTTTAAGTCATATAGCTAAAAAGAGGAATCACAAACTAAAGATATTACAATACTGGTCTTTATACTTACCTATGTGATTACATTTACCAAGACCTTCATTTCTTTACATGACCTCATGGCACTATCTAATGTCCTTCCACTTCATCCTGAAGGACTCCCTTTTACATTTCTTTTATAAGGCAGATCTACTAGCAAATAACTCATTCATCTCTTATTTATCTGGGAATATCTTAATGTTTCCTTCATTATTAAGGAATAATTTTAACAGATATAAATTCTTGGTTTACAGTTTTTTTCATTTCAGTCTTACATATGTCATCCTACTGCTTAGTTGTCTGTGTGGTTTCTGATGAGAAACCATCTATTAATTTTATTGAGAATCCCTTGTGGGTGATACATTGTTTTTCTCTTGCTGCTTTTAAGGTTTACTTTTCTTTGTTTTGTAACAATTTGATTGTTATATGTCTCAATATGGACCTTTATGTATTTAACCAACTGAATTTGTTGAGCTTCTTTGACCTGTGAATTTAAGGACTTTTTAAAATCAAATTTGGGGATTTTCTGAACATAAGTTCTTCAAATATTCTTTCAGCCCCTTGTTCTCCTCTTCTTTATTTGATATCCACATTGTACATATGTTAGTAAACTCCATGGTATCCTATTGATCCATTAGGCACTGTTTGGTTTCTTGTCACTGTTTTACTATTTTTTTTTCTTTGTGCACTACAGATTGGATAAATTCATTTTACCAATCTTTAAGTAACTGATACTTTTTCTTTCTGCTAAAAATCATCTGTTCTTGAGCCCCTTTAATGTATTTTTCATTTCTGTTATTGTACTCTTCAGCTTTAAACTTTCTATTTGGGTCCTCTTTAATTTCCTTCTCTTTATTGATATTCTTTATTTGGTGAGACTTCACTGTCTTGGTTTCCTCCAGTGCTTTCATCATATTAAAAGAAATTGATATTAACATCTTTGACTATTGAATCCAATGTCTATGCTTCCTCATGTGCAGTTTCTGTTGGGTTCCCCCCCCCCATTTATATGGACCACACTATCTTATTTCTTTGTATGTCTCAATTTGTTTTTTGAAAACTGGCCACCTTGAGAAACCTGATTTTGAATTATGACTGAAAATCAAGTATCTCTCCTCCCCAGGATTTTTTTGGCTATCACCCCCTGTAGGTTGCAGTAGTTTGTTTAGTGGTTTTCTAAACTTTTTGTAAAATTTACATTCCATGTCATGAGTAGTCTCTGAAGTCTCTTTTCCTTTACCTTCGTGGTTTTGTAGAGATTTCATCTAGTGGTTTGATAGAAAATTTCTTAAATATCTGAAACAAAAGAGGAGGAGAAAGAGATGGGGAAGGAAAAGAAAGAAAACTATAAAAATAAATTTAAAAATTCTCTAGGCCCTCATAGGTCAATTCGGCATTGGGTCACTCTCTTTCTTTTCTTTTCTTTTTTTTTTTTTTTTTTCTGGGGGTTGAACCAAGGGCCTCATGCCTGCATGCTTTGTAAGTGCTGGACCACTGAGCTGTGCCCCCAGCCCTTTTTTTTTTTTTTTTTTTTTTTTTTTTTTTTTTTTTTTTTTTTTTACATTTTGAGACAGGGCCTCGCTAAGTTACACAGACTGCCTCTAGTCTCCAACTTGCAATCCTCCCACCTCCGCCTCCCCAGCCACTGAGATCACAGGTGTGCGGCAAGCATCCAGCTTGGGTCACTCTTTCTATGCTTAGTTTGGCCATTCAGAACTCTTTCCTACCTCCACTTCCTGCTTTCATTGAGCTGAAAAACCAGCCAGAGATGAAAACTCATGGTTTCACAGGTCTTTTCTCAGCACGTGCCCTGTCCTGGGTGTACACGTCTTTCTAGACTCTCTATTATGTATGGGAATTTTCAAGGCCCCTTCTACTTTCATGACCTAGATGTTTTAATAATGAATGTGTATTGAACTCTAATATCCACATATGAGAGAAAACATGTGACGTTCATCTTTCTGGGTCTGTCTTATTTCACTTAAAATGATGATCTCTAGTTCCATCCATTTTTCCAACAAATGCCATAATTTTGCCCTTCTTTATGGCCAAATAATTTTCCTTAAATCGGTCCAACATGAAGTGTAGTCTGTGGACCAGCCCAGGCTTTGGATTCCTAGCTCATATCTCAAGAGCTGACTCAAGATTCCAGGAGGCACGAGGGGAAGAGGAGGGTGGGGACCTGCCCCTTTGACAACTCTCCAGGAGGTCTGGTACAAGCTAAAGTTTGAGAAGTACTTATCAAAAGTTACCAGGTTTTTCTTGCTTATGTAATAAAAATCACATTTCCTTACATTTGTATAGAGCTTTACTATTTACAAACGTTTTGGTTTTCTTTCTTTTTTTTTTTTTCAGACAGTAATTTTACCTGTTATCCCAGGGTTATATTCCTCTGTTAACAAATTAGAAAACCGTGTTCCAGAGAACTTTGAATTTTCTACATCAGACACTCACACAAGTCTCTTCACTTTAAATCTAGGATCCTTCTAATTTGCCTATATGTACATAGACAAATAAATGTAAAAATAAATAAGAATAAATAAGAAGATTCCACCTTTCCCAGTTTAGTTGCTCAGCTTTGTTATTCTTTTGTTCTAGTCACTTACATGTTCAACAAATAGTTATCAATATTCAGCCATACTCTGTGCAGAGCCTGAGCACATGCAGCTATCTAAAGTAATACTCAAGGATGACACAGTCTGCATTTATTGGGCTGAATAGAGTGATATACTTTTGACAATGTGTGATTCCACTATGTACATTCCACATACATTTCCTTTAGTAATTTAGTCACTAAGCTTCTGCCTCTTTATAGCAATTAGCCTAGTCATTCTCCAGCACTGTTGCCTATTAGAGTCTTTTAAAACCTCCACCTCCTTACCTCCTTCCAGACCTGTTACATCAGAGTCTGTGCAGACAGGACTCAGACATCAGGGTTTGTTTTATTGTTTGTTTTTTGTTGGGGGGGTTGCTTTTCAGGGTTTTTAAAAATTGTTTTATCGTGGTTTCTTTCTTTCTTTTTCTTTTTGTTTTCTTTTTCTTTATTTTTTCTTTATTTATTTTTATTTTATTTTATTTATTTATTTTTTTGCAGTACTGGGTATTAAACCCAGGGCCAAGCTAAGCAAGAACTCTGGGACAAAGCTGTCTGCCCAGTCCCTTGTTGCCAGTATTTTAAAAGCTGTCCAGGTGATTCTAAGGCATAGCCAAGATAGAGAACCAATAACCTTGAGGATATGAGCCTATTCCTGAGAAAAGTTTTCCTTTCCTGTCTTGCTTTTGTCAACTTCCATGACACTGTCGTGTATATGCCCAGCTTAAGCCCCTCTTTAGTATGTTCCAGAACCATGTGTCTAGGTAGTTAATTACAGTTTTCAAATTAAGTGTTCACTGTAAAGACTTGGTGAATATCTGGTAATTTCTTCAAGCTATAGTAGCTCAAATTAGTAGATTAGTGAATCACTCAGATAGATCTGCCACTTTAATTTGAAGTGTGTCTGCCAGATAAGCCACATAGTCAATGAAGCATGTTAATACAGTTTGCAGCATAATTTCTTCCTCTTCTGTGGCTTGACAGCCCTCTGTTTACGCCTCTCCTATGACATGACATGTTCTAAAGTCTACAGTATTGCATACATGTCTCTTCATGGCTGCTTGGGGAAGTGGCTTCAGTGTTGGGAACAGCTACGTTTGAAAACTCATTTTCTCAAGTACTCTCAGAGCCACCTTGAGCTGGTTTCTGCAACTCAGAGTGAGCCTCAGTCTCCCATCTATAAAAGAGCCAGAGGAATACTTTGCAAGGTGACTGTGCCCCTCCCTCCAATGGGAAATATTTTAACTATCTAATGCCTGGCACATTGTTCCTCAACAAATGGGGTTTTATTGGTGGCGTTTCCTGTTTCCCACTGGTTGTAAGCTCCTTTATCCGTTTCAAAGCATCTTCCTTTGCCTTCATTATCTCATGGACTCTTCACAAGGAAGATAGGCTGGAAGTTATCTCTGGGCCACAGAAGAGCAGGCCCAAGTGCCAGACAGTTAATGGTGTGGATTCAAGAGGCAGTTATTCATTCTCTTCATAAAACATGCTTGTAAAGGGCAAAATACTAAGCAGAAATCTCATGGGGGGTGGAGGAAACAGAACAAAACAAAACACAACAAACAAAACCAAAAATTGCAGGGCTAGATGCAGCCATCCACTTTGGGAGATCTGAAAGTGAATACCAGTAGGAGGCAAAGTCAGCAGGGGGGTAATGTGCAGGTAGTGTTTAAAATTTGAGCTACTAAATGAAGCTGTTTGGTTGTCAGGATGACAGGCAATAGATCTTTTCCTTTTCTCAATTTTTAAATTTAACATTCTTGTCTTATCCCTTCCCTTATTAAATAAAACTTGCAATGCTAGAGATGAGCTAGCACATGTATGTGTAGTCATGTTTATGTATAAATATTTATGCTCTTCTTTAAATACAAATGACAGATTTTTTTTTCTAAATGATAATTGCAAATCATCCCTGGTTTGGACATTCTTTCCCATGGACAAAAATTGAGAGCCTCAACCCCGAGTCTAGCTCAATGGCTGGGTTTTCCCTAGTTCAGAGCACCTGGATGGCAATAGGCATCGACAGTGATTGGCATAAGATTCTCATGTTTTGCTGCACATTAAAATCACCTATGGAACTTCTAAGCATCCCAACATCCAGTTCTCACGCTAGATCAAATGGATTGACATCTCTAGGAACGAGATTGAGAAATCAGTACTGTTTAAAGCTGCCCAAGTAATTCCACCAGGCAGCAGATCTGAGAATGAGTGTTTTCGAGGTGTGTTCCCAGAACCAAGGCTCTGGGATGGGACTGTGATTCTGCACATTGATTCTGGTGATCCTTGGGCCATGTTTAGTACCACAGCTCTGGAGGAATTCCTGTGCATCATTTCAGAAGTATTAGCACATGAGTTACAAAGTCACTTTAGGTCCTACGGTTATGAAAACGAGGGTTTGGGCTAGGTCATCTCTGACTTCACCACTCCAAACTTGCATGCACTCTTATTAGCAGGGCCAGGAATGTCTTGCATTCCTCAAGGAGCCCTATCACTGTCTCCTCCGCTCCTTGCTGTGAGGCTATAGAAGATAGACTTTGGCTTCTCATGGGGCAGCATGGGGCAGAGCTGTGTAAACCTCTGCATGCCTCAGAATCACATGGAATGCTTGTTTTAAATACTCTGGACCTCTACCTGCAGAGACTGATCTTGTAGGTCTCAGAAATGAGACCAGAATGGATAGTGTTAACAATCACAGTGGCTAACATTTGCTGAATGTTTGCTGTCTGCTAGGGACTGTTCTGGTAATTTCATGACCTAAATCCATTTAATCTTCCAGAGATCCTGTCTTATCCTCAGTGAATAAACTGAGAAAACTGGCAAAGAAGTGAAGGACTTTGGCCAAGGTCATACGGTAGGAAGTTGCAGACATGAGATTCTACTGTGAAGAAGCTTAGCACAGTAGATGTTGGGGTCCTTCAAAGACTTTCTGATGGAAAAAGGAAAGAAAGGAAAAACAAAAGCAAAAGGCAATAGGGCTAGTGGGAAGGGGAGTGAGGATTTACAGCCTGAGAGCCAGGCTCTGGATCTGGGATTTTGAACCAGATGGTTCTGATGCAGGTGATCCCCAGATCACACCTTAAGTTCTCGTTTCTAGGCCTGCAGAACCATCATATTTGCTGCAATGGACTTGCTAGACTTTTTTTAAAGTGTCATCTCCTGAATCCTTCCCCTCCATGGTTTGGCTCCTTATGTCCAGCAAGAGACCCAAGAATTTGCATTGGAACAAGCATATTCCATCCCACAAGTGACTCTAATGCTTTAGTCGAATCTGGGGACCACTGGGAGTGCAGAACGTGGAGGCTGGCAGTCTGCATTTGAACCTTAGTTGTACCACCTCAAATCTGTGTCCTCATTCGCCCGCTCATTCATTCTGCTAACCATTAACAAATATTTGAGTGCCTACCCTATGCTTTTGCTGGATGATGGTGATTTAATAGAAACAAAGCAGGTGGAAATTCCTTCCTTCATGAAGTTTACATTCAGCTTTAACAGAGGGTAGTCAGGGCCAGTGGGGACAGTAAAGCAGCAAAGAGGCAGGAGGGTTGCAACTTTAGGGGAGGCTTCACTGGCAAGATAACCTTTGAATAGAGATGGGAGTGAAGGAGTGGCTGATGGGGCCCCCTCCTGTATGAAGGCTCGAAGGAGGGGTGTGCTTGGCATGATCAAAGAGCTGTAAGAAGGCCAGTGAGGTACAGAGGGAATGGAGTGAGTAAGGGGAGAACAGGAGAAATGAATTCAGAAAGGTAACAAGGCAGAACTGTGTAGGCCATTGAAAAGACTTTGGTTTTTACAGTGAGTATGTGGGGAAGCCACTGGAAGGTGTTGAGTAGAGTGATCTGATCAATTTTATGTTTAAAAGAATCCCCTGGTTGCTGGGCTGCTAATAGATGATAAGGAGGAGAAGGGAGAGACATGGAGACTAGTCAGGAGTCTAGTGCAATGATCCAAGTGAGAGATATAGTGCTAGAGAATAAGCCCCCTGGGCTGGAAGACATTCAAGAAATGACTGGAGAAGAGTTACTTCCTCAAAGTGGAGTTAACCTTCATGGTGGGGATGGAGTAAAACCCATGGGATCTCCACTTGCTGATGTGGTACAACTCAAAATGAGAAGAAACAGTGGCTGCAACATGGAGCTTAAACATAAGAAGATAGTGTGCATGGCATAGTGTTGGGTAGCATTTCATTCTGTTATATATAGGGTCACTGTGAGTCAGATCTGACTCCTTGGCACCCAACAACAACAAGTAAGAGATCACAGTGGCTCGGACTAGAGCAGCTGCAGTACAGATAATGAGGAATGACTATGTTTGGAAAGTAGAAAAAGACATGATTTGCTAAAGGTTTGGGTTCTAAGAGAAAAGGTCAAAGATCTTCTGTAGTGACATTGACTTCAATCAGCGATCCATTGTAAAGCATATCAACGGGTCAGTGTGCTCTGCACAGTTAGGTGCTGGTCACTGTGCCAAGCCTGGGGAAGGACATTGGTAAACCAGATGCACAGAATGCACATTCAAGGAGCTTACTTTCTGGTGACACCGAGACAGCAAATAGGACCTGCTTCTCTGAGGGGTTATGGCAATGGAAGGTGCATAATACAGAAGCTGACATATAATAGGTTTCAATTATAATAATGTAAATTTCCTATTATACAGAATACTTAGCAAAAATGGTAACATACTTAGGTAATATATTTAGGTATTAATCAAATACGAAGGGAGTAGTCAAGATGGAATGGGATGGAGAACTAAGTTGCCTTGCATCCCCTTGATTTCCCAGATTACTCAACATTCTTGGTTTCTTACTTCCATTGTAATAATGGTGAATGGTCCACCATTATCAAAATGATACCATGGTCAGAAGGCCATAGTGTCTTTGAGGATTAGAACAATTGGCTTATGGGCAACCTATTTGTTGGGATTAGACTCCCACCAGGGGCATTTGGAAATTTTTGGAGACATCTTTGGTTGTCACAAGTCTAGCGCATGGAAGAGGGATGTGCTCCTGGCATCTAGTGGGCAGAATCCAGGGATGCTGTTCAGTGTCCTAGAACAGATAGTCCAGTGTCTAGTCCAGTGTTCTAGAATGGACAGTCCAGATACAGCTCAGGGTGGCTGCCCAGCCTAAGTTCCCCTAGCTGGGCCCTCCACCCAGGTTAAGGTAGGTCCTTGGCTTCATCACAGAAAAGAATTTCAGGACGAGTCAGCGAGAGTGAAACAAAGTTATAGAGTTTATTGTGTCCACACTGTAGAACACACGTGGGCCTCAGAGAGTGAGAGGCACCCAGGACACAGACATGGGCTCCTCAGGAAGGCCAAAAAGAAAAACGTCCCTGGGCACAAGTTCTCTCCAGTTTTCTTTAACTTATTGCACAGCTCATGTGATGTCAGGCCTGGGTGCCCAGCTCTGGGCACTCAGTGTGACATGAGCCTCAAGCACATAGCAAGTCCCCTGTCATGGACTAGGGAGGTGCCAATAAGACCAAAAAGAAAGGTTTCATTATTTGGGTTTAAGAAAAGTCTTGAGGGGGTTCCCTAGGCATGTCTCAAAGCAACACACAATTACAGAGGGAACCAAGGTCAAATTCAAAGGTTATATACATTTTTGACCCCATGCCTGGCTTATTACTATTTTGCCATTTTCATTATTTAAAATGTCTCTCCAAAATGACCCCTCTAGGCAGGCGGTCCCCACAGCAATTTCTGGTAGTTGTGTCAAAGAACTCCACTCAGCTGTAGAAACTCAACACAGATTCTGGAGTGAAGTTCCTTCCCTTTCCATGTCCCAAAATTTCCCTATCTTTCCATCCTGCCTCACCAGTCCTACCTTCCTCTCCCCCACCACTGAAGAACTATCCAGTATGAAATGTCAATAGTGCCTGAGGTTGTCACCCAAAACCATAACCATGTGATCATTGGCCATCAGTACAATGGGTGGTTTGGGAGGAAAAGTGTCCACACTACGATAAAAGAAGATACTCAGAAGAACAAGTATGTGCTGTCTTAGCTTTTCCCCCGCAGAAATGCCCCTCCTTGGAGGCTACTATGCATTCTTCCTGATCTCTTCACCAAAGGGTAGTGTTTGTTGTTGTTAGGTGCCATCAAGGCTGGTCCGACTCATAACAACCCTATGTGCAACAGAACAAAACACCCCTCAATTCTGTGCCAGGTGTACGATCTTATTTATGTTTAAGTCCATTGTTGCAGACACTGTGTCAATCCATCTAGGGGAGGGTTTTCCTTTTTTTCATTGACCTACTACTCTCCAAACATGATGTGCTACTCCAGGGATTGGTCCCTCCTGACTACATGTCCAAAATATGTAAGATGCAGTACAGCCATCCTTCCTTCCAAGGAGCACTCTGGTTGCATTTCTTCTAGGATGGATCTGTTGGTTCTTTTTGCAGTCCAAGATATATCCCGTATTCGTCTCCAGCACCAAAGGCTTAGGAAATGCTTTTTTCTTTTTGTTTAAAGTCCCCTTTGCCTCCACTGGGATGTGGGGCGTTGGAGGTGCAGAGAAAGTCTGTTTGAAGAAGTTTTATTCTGGGAAAATTAACGGGCAGATGATGCAAAAGAAAAGAGACAAATTGTTCTTTTGGTTCCAAATAAATGCTTGTTTTCTGACACTGCCTGAATTTAAATGGGCCTCAGTTTGACTGTGAAATTAACACCTCTTTGAGGTTAATTTGGGGGGTGGGGTGTAATTCACACCACTTCCCGAGCTATTGTCTGTCTGGAATGCAGAGGGAGCAACAGCAGCACCAGCACGGGTGTCTCCCCTTAACCAACAATTGCTTTTGCCTTGACGAACAACTGACTCAAGGACCCCAGAGTCTTTCCGGAGGACTTGCCTTATCACTGAGTGCAGTGGCTTTGCAGGACAGATGCAAAAGTCACAATTACAGGGTCATCAGCTTCTCAGGAATCTTTAAGGCCATCTAGTTACTTTCTAAGCTTCCTTCCTTCTATAAGATGCTGGGATCTTATGGATCCTGGAATCATTGACTCAGAATTGGGGGGAATTTTAACCCCATTTGTGGTGCAGTTTCTCTGAAGTTACATCATGAAAGAATGGTCCACACATGGTCTTTATAAAGAATACACTTGTACAATAAATAGCTTTTTCTTTGGGAAGAAGTAAAAAATATCCTTTTTGATAATTCTTAATATTATTAGGATTCTTTTCATAAATACTAGGTAAGTTTTAAGTGCTATCATCAATGTATACACTTTTTCCTTTTTCCATATCATATATGTCTATATCTATATATCTGTAGATATATACCTATATATCTATCTATATGGGCTGGGATTTAGCTCAGTGGGTAGAGCACTGTTCTGCAGTCTCTGAGGTCCCGAGTTCAATTCCCAGCACCGCAAAAATGGGAGAAGGACCCGGCAATCCACTCTCAAGGCAATCACGAAGCACTCAGCCATTGAAAACCCTAGGAGGGTCTCTATGATTTGGATACTGACTCGACGGCACCTGACAACAACAACAACAACATCTATCTATATAGATAGATCATAGATAGATAGATAGGTAGGTAGAGTTTTTGGTTTTTTTGTTTGTTTGTTTTGTTTTGTTTTGTTTTTTGAGACCCATTCTAAGTAGAACAAGCTGTCCTTGAACTCAGGATCCTCCTACCTTAGCCTCTTGAGTGCTGGGATTACAGGCATGCACCACCATGCCCCAGCTAGATTGTGTCACTTTTAACAGTTTTGGTTAGATTACCATAATTCTAATTTTAAATTATTTGCATCTGAGTATCTTCCGGCCACTAAGGAGCCCATCTACATACAATCATTTTCTTTTTGTACATTGTAACTTACATTTGGAAACTTTTAGCTCACTGTACATGGAGTTTCTTGCCTCCATCAATGATATTTATTTACTCATTTATTGCAATAGTGAAGGTTCAAGGGAGATTCAAGTGAAGATTGTATTGAAGCTACGAAAAAAACCCACCACATTATTCTGAAGATTTTGGTCTCCTCCAAACTAATTTAAAAAACAAGCAAACAGTAAAGGAAGCATTTGATTTATTTCTTAAATGTACTAGTGAGGAAGGCCAACAAATCTATTTTTCTGCAGGTCTCTACCAGGAATGTAAATTCTCTTCCTACAGTGAAGGAATAAATGCTGGAGTCTTTTAAAACAAAACGAAAACTGGATTATTTATTGCAAACAAACAAACAACAACAACAAAAAACTCCTCTCAGAGTTTTTAAAGTGCTTCATGTCCTTTAGAGAGTCTAGAATGCCAAAGTGAAGAAAATGTACAAGAGAAATCCAAACTAGTTCCCAGATAAATGTCTTATTAAACTAGTTCCCTGATCCAAATTTTCCTACCAGCCTACCAGCTTCCAATCTTTATTCTCAATGTGTAACTGTGATGAAAGCAAAAAAAAAAAAAGCTGACATGTTCTAAAAATTATTTTTGTTATGAAAGTAATATATGCTTACAAAATAATATTTACATACTAAAAAGTAGAAAGATATACAACAAAAAGATAGAAATTTAATTCATCCATGGACTGCACATCCCATTATTAATGCCTTATCTCCTTTCACATATTTTCCGTAAAGATATTTTTCAAAAGAAGTCATATTTTTTGAACTATCTTTTACCCTTATTTTCTTCATTTAACAACATTACAAACCAGGCACTGTGGTGGATGCCTGTAATCCCAGCCATTTGGGAGGCTGAAGCAGGAGGATTGCAAGTTTAGGGCCAGAGGTCGCCTGTACAGCTGGCTCAAAATAAAAAATAAAATGGGGGCTGGTGATGCAGCTTAGTGATAGAGCACTTGCCTAGTATGCATGACCCCTGGGTTCAATCCCCTAGTATTGCAAAAACAAAAACAAATGCATTATAAACACTTTGAGGTCATTTTTTTATAGAAACCCACTCAGATGTATTTACATAACCTTCTATTATAGAATCTTGAGTGTTTCTGATTTTCTCCTGCTATAACTCCTATGTAGTTAATACCTTATTGCTTCATTTTTGCTTATATCTTTACTTACAGTAAACTCCTATATGTAGCACTATGGGACAGAGCTGGAATGACCACTCTTTTGACCTTGACATGTATTACTGGCAGTTCTTTAGAATCTATACTGCTGTTATCTCATCTCTACAACCCCAGGTGATTGACAGGTGGATGTGGGAGGGGCTTGTATGGCCTTTCAAGCACAGAGAGCCTGAAAATACAATGATTTAAGAAGTGTAGGTGGTTCTGACTGACAGCCCACCAATGATCACAGAAATTTCAGAGGTGACATTTATAGGGAGTGACTTTGTTATGGTACTGCTATGATTTCTGGTAAAGGAGTGGGTGAAGGCAAAAGAGAAAGGTCTTTCCTCTGAGGAACAGAAAACCAAACTACATACAATAACAAATCCAGATTTCATTTGCTAAAGCTAAAAGCACCTCTAAATGTAGGCTTGATTAAACAAAGGTTAAACTGAAAACCTTATACCCTACAACCTGGAAATCCATTCTTTCTTTTCATTTCTTATTTTTTTTATTTTTTATTTTTTTTTGTGAGATGTAGTATGTCTCAGGCTGTGAAGCCCAGGCTGGCCAGCAGCTCTCATGATACCCTTGCTGCAGCCTCCTCAGGGCTGGTATTAGAGATTGGCACCACCTCACTCAGCTTGAAATTCTTTTTCTTTTCTTTCCTTTTTCTTTTTTTTCTTTTCTTTTTTTTTTTTTTTTTTTTTTTTTTTTTTTTTTTTTTTTTTTTTTTTTTTTTTTTTTTTTTTTTTTTTTTTTTTTTTTTTTTTTTTTTTTTTTTTTTTTTTTTTTTTGATAGGGTCTCACTATATTTCCAAGGCTGGTGTTTGAACTCCAGATTCTCAAGAGTCAGTCTCTCCAGTAGCTGGGCTTATAGGTATGCGCCACTGCACCTGCCTTTGGAAATTCTATTTCTAAATGTATATTTAAAAAGTCTTGCTTATGACAGCGTACAACTAGAAAAATGAATTGGAAGCAACCTAAATGTCCATCAATAGGGGAATAGATTAATTATAATATATGTATCAATTAGAATATAATTCAGCAGATAAAATAAAAATTTCTATGTAAATCAACATGAGTAGATTTTTTAAAAAATAAAATTAAAGCTGGGCGCAGTGGCACACACCTGTAATCCCAGTGGCTCGGGAGGCAGAGGCAGGAGGATCACAAGTTTGAGACCAGAGGCCGTCTGCATAACTTAGCAAGACCCAGACTCAAAAAGTAAAAAAAAAAAAAAAAAAAAAATGGGGGATGCAGCTCAACGGTCCAGCACTTGCAGAGCATGCAAGCACAAGGCCCTGGGTTCAACCCCCAGTACCACAAAAAGAAGAGAAAATTAAGAAAACATACATCCACATATAATCATGTTCCAAAAGATGGACAATAAATTTATGATAGCCACTGCCTCCTGAGGGTAAACCAAAACAAGAGCATTGTAAGAGTAAGGATGAGAGAAAGAAAAGCTCTTCAGTGTTATGTGTATATTATATGACTTCAATGTCAAAATCCTTCAGCTTTATCAAACCCAAGCTACTGATTATGCTAACGCAAAATTATAAAACCTACCATTATTTCATGTACCACTGAGGAAGACAGATGTCATGAAATGCCATTAATTTAACAATGCACTCAATTTCAGAGACACCAGGATGTGAAAATCAGTGTGTGAAATCTGCCCATATAAGGTAAAAATGCAAAAGGTTAAGATTTCCTTATTCATGAAGCAGATGGCGTTTTGGTTATATAAGTTTATGAACTTTTAAAAACTTTTCCAAAGGAGGAAAAAAGGTTAAATAGTGTAGGGCATGCAATTTCTCTACGATATGTAGAATTTTAACTCTACACTGCTCATTTAACAAATATATTGCTGGGAAGCATTCCCTGCCTTCTGATGTGCACCCTCCAGATGAATTACCACACAGCGAGGACATAGGGCATGTTCTTGAGGCTTGGTAACTCTGGAACCACCTTGCTCATCATTTATACTCTTAACATTTATTCATGAAATATTTGTTCACTGAATTGAGGTTTTCCCATTTAAAAGAACAATCTAAAAAATAAATAATCCTCTGTCCAATAATCCATGTGCTGGGAATCAGATGCTGCAGCTTCCCAGCTTCCCGTACCTGCATAAATAGCTATGCATGTTTGTAACGATATTCAAACTTACTACTCACTCTCTGGGAGAAGCAGCAAACAAATTTTACTGATAACCAGTAGCCCAGCTCTTTGGTTCAATATGAATTCACTACAGGAGGTCAGAACAGGAGAACCAACTTGCCTGTAATCCTTTATGTCTCCCCTTTGCTTAAAGAAACCCTCTGTATTGGAAGTGTTCAAAAAAGAAGAGAAGGAACAACAAACAAAAGGTCTAAAGTTAGTGTTACTGGACAAAGTAAAGATTCCCAGTTAAATCTGGATTGTTGAAAAACAAGAATAACATTTTAGTATAAGCCTGTCCTATTGAATCTCAAATAAATGACAACTTTTTGCTATAAGTATTTGCAAATATTTTATGGAATAGAGTTATACCAAAAATTCCATTGTATATCTCAAATTTAAATTTAATTGTGTTTTTAATTTCTAGATACAGTAAATCTGCAGTAAAACGAACGTGATAAAAGGGGAAAAACAGAAAAAAAAATAGAGCTGGAAGCTAAGTGGGAGAGTAAGAAGTAGAGAATAGTTTGGAAGTTGTTGTTGTTGTTGTTGTTAGGTGCCTTCGTGAAGTCAAGTCAGGTCTGACTCTTTGAAAACCCTGCAAGGGTCATGCTGAGAGAGTTGGGAAGTAGTTGCTAGAGAAAGAAAAACAAACAAACAAACAAACAAACAGAAAGTCAGTAGCTGCCCTGAGAGGCTCGAGTTGGATTTGGAAAAAATATCTATTTTTTCTACTTCCTTTTTGGATCTCATTCTAAATTGTGTTCATGTTCAAACCACTGAGCAATGAACTTGACCTCAGCAGCCTCAGTCACCAATTTGTTACTGCCTAACCAGTGTGCCTCCGTGGGAAAAGCTAGCGGCAGAGTTGCCAGGTGACACAGATTCTGTGGCAGTCTGGACCAGAGGCCACCTTTCAAATCAGAACTCTACTACTGCCATCTCTTTCACTGATAAAGAAAAATCTTAGAGTCGTTTATAACTTTGGATTTGAATACCATATGCAGTGTGAGCTAGAGTTTCTCGCGCCGGCTTGAGGAAGAGGACAGATGTCCCTTTTCCCAGCCAAGGGCCAGCTCCTCCTTTGACAAGTTGGAGATCCTGAAGGCTTTGCCCAGGGCCACAGGCATGTTCTGTGGCAAGTTCAAATCTTCATGGGCTTCTAGAACACAAGCATGCTTAAAAACAATAAGAAAAAACATAGATCTCTTCCTGTTCCTCTCTAGGTTACAAAAATAGAAGGAAGTGGGGTGCAGGGTGGCAGAAAAAGAGGTGACAGGCAAACATTCCTTGGGTCTGAAGGCAGCACCTCCGCAGTCTCACACTCCCCCTGGGTTTGTGTGGACAATGGCTGGGCTCACCTCTCTGCCTGCCCATAGGTCCAGGCAAGTTAGTATCTTCTCCTCTCTCTTCAGTTTGACTTGCAGTGGTTGTGAGGTGAGAATTTAGTTACTGGCTCTTTTCACCTTGTGTCTTGATCTCATTAGTGTTAAAGTTACTTTCACTTTTACAAACACTGCAGCCCCAAAGCAAAGGTGCAAACCCTCCCCAAGAGCCCCCAGTGAAGGCCTTGGGAGAAAGCATCAAGCAGCTGTGCCTACAGTTCTCGGTGCTGCAGAGCCCAGATGCTCTGGGGATGGCTTTCCAATCTGCCTTGCGGGAAGGGAGGCAGTATCGCTCCATTTTTGTGTGTGTGTGTGGTATTGGGGGTTGAACCCAGGGCCTTGTGCTTGCATGCTCTGCAAGTGCTGGACCACTGAGCTGTTGCCCCTAGCTCATATTTTTACTTTTTGGGACTGGGTCTCGCTAAATTACACAGACTGCTTCTGGCCTCAAACTTGCGATCCTCCAGCCTCTGCCTTCTGAGCCACTGGGATTATAGGCGTGAGCCACTGCGCCCTCACTCCACTTTTCAAGGTAGCAAAGAAGCAGAAGGAGATGATAGAGATGGCCACCTGGCATTTCAAAGGCACTGAAACCACTGGAAATGCGAAGAGAGGGAGAGGCTATTCTTTGCCCAGACTGCTTTCAGAGAAAGACCTACCTGTAGGTGACAGGGTGGCTCTGCCAAACTGCTTAGGGAAGTGATGGAAGTGGGGCTGGAACACTGCCCTGGGGCCCCCCATAGAAAGGACTTAAGCTGCTTTCTAAGGAGGCACAGGGGGGTTGGGTGCGGGGCCTTTGGTGTGCGGGTGGGCAGAAAGATCTGATATCTTTCCTCTCCCATATTAAGGATCAGGCAGACAGACTCTCTTAGAACAGGTTGGCAAGAGAGAGGCATAACTGGTCTATTTAATAAAAGTGTTTCTTTTTCTTTTCATTTTTCCTTTTCTGTTTCATTCTTCTTTTCTTTTCTTTTCTTTTATTCTCTTTTCTTTTTTCCAGTACTGGGGTATTCAGCCCAGGTCTTCACATAAGCTAAGCAATTCTCCAACATTAAACTGCACCCCTAGCTCATTTTTTCATTTTTTATTTTGAGACAGCGTCTCGCTAAGTTGCACAGGCCACCCCTGGCCTCGATTTTGTGATTCTCCTACCTCAGCCTCCCAAATTGCTGGGATTACAGGCATGTGCTATGGTGCCAGCCTATTTAATAAATATTTAATGTGACACAAGAGCATTCCAAAATGAAGACTCAAAGACTCAGGGGAAACTATGTTCACACTTAGGTTTGATGAGGAATGGAGGCCCCATGTGGAAATGTGATTGCACAGGAAGGTCTGAGGGCCCAGCAAGGCCTGTCTGTTCAGATTCCTCTTGGCTTTTCCGTGAAGCATTCTGCCCCCAGGTGAGGGGCAGGGTCCCAGCAGAATGAGGGAGAAAGGAGAGAGTGACTGCCCTGGGTGTCATGGCTTGCTTTGAGGGAAGACTGTCTAGTTTCTCTGACTTGCCTTGGGGAGCAGGAATGCTGCTTTCTATAACTCACTTTGGAGAGGCAGGGTGGAGAGGAAGGAGGATGGAAAGATCTCACTTCCCTTTCCATTTCCTTTCTTTTAAAGTACTCAGCACGCCACACCTGGCGCAGTGGCGCAGGCCTATAAGCCCAGCGGCTCAGGAGGTGGAGGCAGGAGGATCGCAAGTTCAAAACCAGAGGCAGTCTGCGTAACTTAGCGAGATCCCATCTCAAAAAGTTAAAAAAAAAAAAAAAAATGGGCTGGGGGCGCAGCTCAATGGTCCAGCACTTGCAGAGCATGCGAGCGCGAGGCCCTGGGTTCAACCCCCAGGACCGCAAAAAAAAAAAAAAAAAAAAAGTACTCAGCATGCCAAGGCCCCATGTTTTGGGGTACTGTGCCCTGAGCCCCAACATAAGTTTGGAGTCAGAACCAAATGGATCTGGACAGAGCATGACTAGTCTCCCCAGCTGTCACACAGCCTCTCGTACAGGGCACGTGCCCACAGGGAGAGGCGGGCTGCAGAGGAAGCTTTCCTCAGGACAGACTGCTCTTGTTGACAGAATCACTCTTTTTGTTGTTGTTAGGTGCCATTGAGTCTTGTCCGACTCATAGCGGCCCTTACAGGGTTTTCAATGATGGATTGTTTCGGGATTGCCTTGGGAGTAGATTGCCACATCCTTCTCCAATTCGCTCCTTTTTGGAAGGAAGAAACAATGCCGAGACTAGAAAACAGGGCAGTGCCAGACTCAGCAAACCAAAGGAAGCTGAGTTGTAAACACACACCAGCCACGGATCACCAGCCACACGAGGAGCTTCGCAACATGGAAACAGAGGTCTAAGAAAAAAGATACTGCCTGCAAGAAATGAAAACAGGGTCTATGAAAAGGAAACAAGCAGTCAGGTAACAAGAGTGAGCTTGGGAAATAAAAATCCTAAAGAAAAAACAATCATCTCAGTAGACATTCTGGAAGGTAATTTTGAGGAAATTTCTTTTTTTTTTTTTTTTTCTTTTCTTTTTTGCTGTATGAGGGATTTGAACCCAGGGCCTCACACTTGCCTGCTTTGCAAATACTATACCACTGAGCTGCACCCACAGCCCATTGTTTTTTTGGTTTGGTTTGGGTTTTTTTGGGGGGGGGGTTGTTTTACTTTTTATTTTGAGCCAGGGTCTCCCTAAATTACGCGGGCTGCCTCTGGTCTGGAACTTGCAATCCTCCTGCCTCTGCCTCCAAAGTTGCTGGGATTACAGACTGGAGCCACCACACCCAGCCAATTTTGAGGAAATTTCTCAGAAAGGTGGAGAAAAAAGACTAACAATTGGAAAATGGGAGTAAAAACTTGCAAACTAGAGACTTAAGAGTGTCCAGAAGGGTAAGCATGTAGCTCAGTGGTAGAGCCCTTGCCTAGGATGTACAAGGCCCTGGGTTTGACCCCCAGCACTGGAAAATAAATAAATAAATAAATAAATAAATATTTTAAAGGATGTCCAGAAGATGAAACATCTACATAAAATAAAAGAAATTCTAGCAAAAAAAAAAAAAAGGAACAATAATTGAATAGTTTTTAAACATTTCTCAGGATTAAATGTCTCGTTGAGCCTCACCACAATAAATGAAAACAAATCTTCTCTAAGGCTCATCAGTAGTATTTCAGAAAGCTGGCATCAAAGAAAAAGAATCCCAAAATTTCCGGAAAAGAAAACACAAAAGTTTCTTTAAAAGGACCAAGATTCAGGCTGGCTTCAGATTTCCCAATAAAACAGTGGACATGAAAGGTCAAAGGAGCAATTCGGAGGGAAAATCATTTCCAATTTAGAATTCTAGACCAAAACAAACAGTTAAGTTTGAGAATTTACTAAAGACACTTTTAAAAGATCTTAAACGTTTTACATCCTGTGTGCTTTATCAGGTGGTAATTATAGGAGGTGACATCTGAAGTAGGGATTAAATCAAGAAAAAGACAGAATACAGGAAACCCAACTCATGGGAGAAACAGAAAATCTGAGCAATGCAACTGAGCTAGTCAAGACTCCAAGACCATTGGCTCAGATTCAGGACTCTTTTTATTTCCATTTTTATCAAGTTAATGCACACAATTGAGTAACACTGCTCAACAAGACTTATGAAGGTTATCAGCCCTCTTGGCCATATTCTTTTTCCCAGTAATTCCTACTCTTTAGAGGCAACTGCTTTTCAGGCCAGGTGGTAGCCCATGCCTTTAATTCCAGTGACTTGGGAGGCAGAGGCAGGAGGATCACAAGTTTGAGACCAGAGGCCACCTTCATAACTTAGTGAGATCCTGTCTCAAAATACAAAGTAAAAAACAGGTTAGGGTACAGGTCAGTGGTTGAGTGCTGGCAAAAAAAAAAAAAAAAAAAAAAGTATATGAGGACTTGGGTTCAACTACCCAGTACCAGAAAAAAAGAAAGAAAGATGTTTCTGTCATCAACATCACCCTAAACAACCAAATCCCCCATACTTTTTACATTGTTATTTGTTGTTAGGTGCTGTCAAATGGAGGCCAACTCATAGAGACCCTCATAGGGTTGTCAATGACTGATTTTTTGGGGATTCCTTTGGGAGTGGGCTACCACATCCTTCTCCCATTTTTGTGGTGCTAGGGATTGAACCCAGGGCCTCACAGATCGCAGAGCTAAACCCCAGCCCTCCTACTTATCCCAAAAATTGTTTGGTTGTGTTTTTGTTTTTTTGTTTTGTTTTGTTTTGTTTTTGCCTTGATGTCCACACTGTGTAAAGCTTTGGCTTTTGATCCCTGTCACTTGAGATTTTTTTTTTTTTTTGGTATGACCTGATGATTGAATCAATGGGTTTGAAGTGAAGCAAAAATAGGGAAGCAGTAAAAATAAAATTTTCTATAATCAAGACAAGGACCCAAACGTGTGAATAAGATTTTCAACAGAAACATAACAGAGAACATGCAGAATGTAGGGCAAAATAGAGAAAGTGATAATAAGTAGATTTATCGGGGCAGTACATGTGAGAAAAAAAGTAAGTTCAAGATCAAAGGAAATGTTCAGCCTTCCTACTTTAGATACAAATTGGCAATTAGCCTAGCCCACCTTCCACAGTGACCACAGAAGGGCTACGCCATCCAAACAGGAAGTGTCGCCTCAGAAATCTTTGTTGTTGTTGTTAGGTGCCATCTAGTCCAGTCCCACTCAGAGGGATGTTCATAGGGTTTTCAGTGGCTGATTGTTTCAGGATTGCTTCGAGAGTGAATTGCCACATCCTTCTTCCATTTTTATGGTACTGAGGATCAAACCTGGGTCCTCAGAGAGTGCAGAACAGCACTCTACCAACTGAGCTACACCCAGAGCACTATGTCATATTTTGTGTGTGTGTGTGTGTGTGTGCGTGTGTGTGTGTGTGTGTGTATTCCATGTGTCTGTCAGCTTGTCATGCATTGGGCGCTTGCATGTTCCTGTGATGCTGAAAGCTGTGCCACCAGTATTTCAGATACCAGCAGGGTCCCCCATAGTGGACAGCTAGCTAGACTTCCAGAATAAGACAGACTAGGGAGGAAGAGCCCACTCCAGATACAATTGTTGTTGTTGTTAGGTGCCATCGAGTCGGTATCCGGCTCATAGCGACCCTCATAGGGTTTTCAATGGCTGACTGTTTTTCGGGATTGCCTTGGGAGTAGATTGCCAGGCCCTTCTCCCATTTTTGTGGTGCTGGGAATTGAACTCGGGACCTCAGAGACTGCAGTGCAGCACTCCACCAACTGAGCTAAATTCCAGCACCCCAGATACAATTAGCCATTGAAAACCACAGGAATAGCAGAGAAGCACTGTTAAACAAAGTGCTGGGAAATGAGCCCCCCAGAAGGCATTCAAAAGACAACTGGGGAAGAGTTGCCTCCACAAAGTTAGTCAATTTTAATGATGGGAATGGAGTAAAGTCCTTGGGACCTCCTTTTGCTGATGTGGTATGACTCAAAATGAGAAGAAACACATTGGCTGCAACAATGGGCTCAAACATAAAAAGATCATGTGCCTGGCAGTGTCAGAGAGTGATTCGTTCTGTTATACACAGGGTTGCTGTGAGTTGGATCCAACTCCATGGCACCCAACAGCAATAATATATGTATTTAAATTGAGACTCTGTATATGAGAGAAAATGTGATATTTGTCTTTCTTTGCTCCATATCCTTTCTTATTGCCCCCTCCCCCCCTTTAGTCCACTTTCTCCCCACCCATAGGCCCCCTTCTCTTTTCATGACCTTCCAGCCTCATTTTTGATGGAGGCTCTGTCAAAGAATGACTCAGAGACTGTTCCTGGTTGTCTTGCACGCTATTTGCTGCTGTTTGTTGTTATGCACACAAATTGTTAACTCACAAGAGTGAGGCTTGATAAAAGATGAAATCGAGAAGCAGAAGCCAACACAAGGCTTTAGAGAGAGGGAAGACAGGGAAGGCAGGCATGTAGAGGAAAGAAAGTGTACACTGCATTTGCCTGTGTTGGGCAAGTGGGCAAGCTGACTGCCTGCTGAGAGCTTAAAATGAGCATTTAATGCTGGAGTCAGTCTTGAGCTGTATTAAAAAACTCAGTGTTATTCATTCATGGAGTTACCAGAAAACCTCGAGATGTGTAGCTGTGGTTAAACGGTACAGGTCATCTCTGGGCAGTATCTACCTGTCCTTCCCCGATGCCTCTGCCTTATCCAGGGCAGCTCTGCACCTTTGCTTTAGAATTCACCAGCACCAAAAGGAAGGAGCTCAATATGCAGATTTACCAAGAAATCCATTTTAAACCCCATTCCCTGACATTCAAATGCCTCAGGTGGTTCAAGGATGAGATTAAAGGGTGAGAGAGGGGAGAAGGAGGGAAGATTGGGGAGCCTGCACTGGAAAGAGTCCTGTCATGAGCACCCAGTCCCCTCCCCTCCAGGACTGTGTGGGCGGTGGATGGAACACCTACCTCTGCACCTAAAGTCTGGCAAAGGGACTTCCATGGGACACTGTAAACTGAGCGCGCACTAGGAGGTTAGTTTGGACACAGCTGCCATCGTTCCAAAGCTCTACACCATCCAGCTTTAGGCAGAAGTGGAGGACAATGGCTGCTGTTGAGATCCAAGCATAAAGGTGGAGTCTTCTGAAGGACCCCTTAGAAAACCCGGGATTACCAAACAGAGGGACCTGATGCTTGACTTAGACTCGAAAAAGTCCAAGCAGACTGGAGATTGGCATCTGCTTCTGTGTTAGGAAATCCAGAGTGGGAAGAGCTCAGCTCAGGCTTTGCTGTGGCTCCCGAGGGCAGTTGCTGGGTTATGAATGCAGAGAGTGTGTGTGTGTGTGTGGGGGGGTGTTCTCACTCTTAGGCATTGCACCGGATAGTCATTTAATGCAGAGAGCACCCAACTAGAACCACCATAAACTAGTATACTAGGTGGTTCCAAGGAAGAGCTGGAAAGCCCCAGAACTAGTCTGATAGAGGTCCACTACTATTTTCTACTTCCATTGCTATTTCTACCTCGGTGGGTCTACTACTTTATCAGCCAGAGGCAACCATCAATGTGCTGGCCCTGGATGAAGGGGTTCTGCCCTATGGCAGTGTTTCACACTGATAATGTCAAAAGATGCTGACCAAATCTGCCCTTTAAACAATCACATAGAAGTCTCAGCTCTGGGGAACGTAACTGTGCATGCTAGATTCATCAGGACGTTCCATACATAATAATGAAGCCAGGCCTGGTGCCGCATGCCTGTAATTCCAGCTCTCAGGAGGCTGAGGCAGGAAGATCAACATGAGTTCAAGGACAGCCTGGTCTATATATCGAGTTCTAGGACAGCCTGAGCTCCACAGTAAGACACTGTCTCAAAAACAATTTTTTTTTAATTAAAATAAATAAATAATGATGCCCAGGTCCAAACGTAGACCAACTTTCAGGCATCAGTGTGTTACAAATTCCTAGAGTAATTCTAATGTCTGCCCTAGGTATAAAATCTATTAGCAACAGAACAATAAGGACATTGACCAACTTGTTTTATGGACAGTGAATGTATCCAGTGATAGCTTATGGGATGTGCGTGGTCAGGAGGCTGCTTTCCCAGTCTTTTCAAGCAATATGGCCCCAAAGAAAACATAAGCAGTTCTTTATTCAAGGTTCAGATTATGTTTCAAAATCAGAATCAGTACAACTGCGGCTTCCAAAGGGGTAGCGTCTCACTTCCCTCCACCCTGGGGCAGGAGAGGAGATTTTCATGGTGGTCCCTGACTCCCCCTATTCCCTAACATTCACATTCTCTCTCCTCTTCACACTGTTTTTAACACTTAGCCATCCTGTTTCCTTCTAATCGCTCCCTGACACCTACCTCCTTCCATCTTTGTGCCTAATAATTAAGTCCTAAACCCCTCAGATTTAGGTGTACATTGTAAGCTGGTGGCCTTTCTGATATGCCCAGTTTCTATTGGCCTGAGACAGGTGGGGCAGTCTCTGATCAGAGTGTCGGAATGTGCCACAGAGGTAGGAGGGGAAGCACCATGGTTGGGAGAAAGAAGGTGGGTCTTTCCATGTGGCATATTAAGAAACGATATGCCTAAAACTAAGCCTCACTATGAGAATTGCCCCTCCCACAATACTTGCAGACATGCACTTGCTTTGGGTTGCCTCGCTTCTATTTGCTTTTTCTTTCCCTTTATTGCTTAGCTGAATCTCCCCACTTGGGCATAAAGTGGAGGTGCTGCTGTGATCTGACTTACCCACAGAGCTCCCTGAGGCCAAAGTTGTGGGCTTTTCCCACACCAGCAGCCAGATCTCCGGCTCTGCAGACACCAACTGGGAATCCAGGCATTCAATTCAGTCCTGGTATTGAGACCTGGAGGTAGCATCAGATCCTGCAGGGTAAGGACTCAGTCCCATGGGCTACCCCAACCTCACCCGGCCAGCTGCAGGTGCCAAGATACTTCCAACTACAGGGGAATTATGGTTCTGTAGAAAATGTAAGTTGATGAATGTCTAAGCAAAAGAGATGTAATTGTTCCGTAGTGGATATAGCCAAAGTCTTAGTGCTCTATACCCCACCAACATTTATAAATTAAAAAAAAAACTCCTGATTGACCACATATAAATTGAGGGATCCCACAACCCCATCCTCAGTTTGAATAATTTGCTGTATTGGCTCATTAGTACTCAGGAAAACAGATTATTGTAGAGGGTATAAAGGTTTCTTATACAGAACATGTCCAGAAACAGCCAGGTGGAAGAGGTGGATAGGGCAAGGTGTGTGGGGGCAGGTGTACAGAGAACTTCCAGGGACTCCGTGGACCACTGGCCAGCAGCACCCCAACATGCTCACCAATCTGGGGGCTCTCAGAACCAGTTCATTTAGGGGTTTTATTGAGATGCTATTCCACAGGCATGATTGACTAAGTCATTGGCCACTGATGGTTAACTGAATCTCCAGCCCTTCTCCCCTCCCCAGAGTCTGGCAGTGGGGGAATGGAGCTGAAATTCCAATCCTCTAATCATGACTTGTTCTTTCTGGTGACCACCATTATCCTGAAGCTATCACACCAAAAGGCCATCTATGACAAGCAAACAGCTAACATACTCCACAGGGAAAGGCTGAAAGCTTATTTTCTAAGATCAAGGACCAGAAACAGGGGCCAAGCACTATGGTACATGCCTATAATCCCAGTGACTTGGGAGGTAGAGGCAGGAGGATCACAAGTTCAAGGCCAGAGGCAGCCTGTATAACTTATCGAGACCATGTCTCAAGATAAAAAGGAAAAAAGGAGCTGGGTGTGAAGCTCAGTGGTAGAGCACTTGCAAAGTATTCATGAGGCCCTGGGTTCAGCTCCCTAGTAGAGGGGGAGAGGGAGAGAAGGAGAGAGGGAGAGAAGGAGGGGGAGAAAGAAGAACGAAGGAAGGAAGGAAGGAAGGAAGGAAGGAAGGAAGGAAGGAAGGAAGGAAAAAATAACTATATTCCAGTGTAGTACTGGAAATTCTACCCATAGCCCTTAGCCAAGGGGGAAAAAAAAGAAAGAAAAGAAAAGAAAAGAAAAAAAGAAAAGAAAGTGATCCAAATTAGAAAGGAAGATGTAAAATGTCTCCGCTCACAAATGATATGATTGTACACATGGAAGTAAAATATATGTACACAAAACTATAAAACAGTGATGAAAGGAACTGAAGACTCAAATTAATGGAAAGATAACATTGTATTCATGGGTTGAAATAATTAATATTGTTAAAATATCCAAACTACTCAAAGCAATCTACAGATTATAGGAAAACTCTCAAAATTTCTGACAGTGTTTACAGAAACAGAAAAAAAAAAAATCCTAAAGTTTGTATGGCACCACAGAAGGCCCTGAATAGCTAAAGTAATCTTCAACAAAAAGAACAAAGCTGGAAACATCACACTACCTGATTTCAAAACATATGGCACTTACGTTGATAGTAAGCTACAGTAAGCAGAGCTGTGGGCTTCAAAACTGAATGTCACTGACACAAAAACAGACACCTAGAGCAATGGAACAAGACAGAAAGCCCAGAAATGAATCTGTACACTTAGAGTCAATTGATCTTTTGCAAAAGTGTGAAGCACACACAATGGGAAAATGATAGTCTTCAATAAATGATGCTGGGAAAACTGGATATCCGTGTACAGAAGAATGAAATTTGATTCTTGTCTCAAACCATATATAAGATCTAGCTAAAAATTGACTAAATAACTAAACATAAAACGTAAAACTGTAAAACTACTAGAAAAAAACATAGGGAAAGTCTTTGTGATATTGGACTTGGCTGTGATCTTTTGGATAGTACATCAAAATTGCAGACAAAAAAAAAAATAGAGAAGTGTAATTGCACCAAATGAAAGAGCTACTCGGCAAAGGAAACAAACATAGTGAAAGAATGGAATGGAAGAAAATATTTGCAAACCATACAGCTAATAAGGGGTTAATATCCAAAATATATAAGGAACTCAACTAAATAGCAAGAAAACAAATATGGTAACTTTAAAAATAAAAAACGGACAAAGGACCCAATTAGGCATTTCTCAAAGGAAGACATACACATAGCCAACAAAGTATATGAAAAAAGTGTTTGATATGATTAATCATGAGGGCAATGCAACTTAAAACTACAATGAATATCACTGTCACCTGCTAGAATATCTATTACCAAAAAGAAAAAAGATAACAAGTGTTAGAAAGGATGCAAAGAAAAGGAAATCCTTGCACATTGTTGGTGGGAAGAAAAATTAGTGTAGCCATTATGGATACCAGTCTGGAGGGTCACCCAAAATTTAAAAATGACCTACTATGTGGTCCAGCAATCCCTTTAGTTGTGGTTGTTAGGGGCCGTGGAGTCAGGTCTGACTCATAGAGACACTCATAGGGTTTTCAATGACTGACTGTTTCAGGATTGCTTTGGGAGTGTATTGCCATATCCTTCTCCTGTTTGTGCGGTGCCGGGGATTGAACCCGGGTGCTTGGAGAGCGCAGAACAGGACTCTACCAGCTGAGCTAAACCAACAATCCCCTTACTAGGCATAGATCCAAAGGAAATGAAACCAATATGTCAAAGAGATCTTCACTCTCATATTCATTGCAGCATTATTCTTAACAGGCAAGATACAGAATCAACATAAGTGTCTATCAATGGATGAATGGATGAAAAATGTGATATATATATATATGTATATATAATGTATATGTTTCCACTGAGTGTCATACACACACACACAACAGAATAGTATTCAGTCTTTAAAAAGAAAAAATTCTATCATTCATGATTACATAAGTGAACCCAGAGAACATTATGCTGAGTGAAATAATCCAGGCACCGAATGACAAGTACTACACAATCTTGCTCATATGTGGAATCTAAAAAAGTTGCCCTTGCAGATGCAGAGTTAGAGTGATGATTGCCAGGAGGAAGAGGGGAAAATTCAGAGGTATTAGTTAAAGAGTATAGAAAATGCAGAGGTATTAGTTAAGGAGTATAAAGTTTCACTTAGACAGAGTAAGCATGTTCTGGAGATCTATTGTGCAGCAGAGTAACTATCATTAATAATAATGAAATTATGACTTGAAAATTGCTAAGAGATTAGATCTTAAATGATCTCACCACAAAAATAACTAAATAAAATGATGGAAAAGTTAATTAGCTTGATTAAATCATTTCACAATAATACAGAGATTCCCAAACATCACATGTATATTAGAAATAAATACAATTCACCCATTATAACTTAGTCAAGCTAGGAGAAAAAAATGATACCATCAAGAACACCTGAGGTGCTTCGCATCTACTGGTGTTTTGTTAAACAATAACTCACACCTAGGTTTGCCTTGAGGCCAAGTAATATAACTGTCTCAGAAGAATTTCAGAGGTTCAGGAAGTCCCTCACTGTGGACTCTTGCTTATTCTGCTCCCTTGGGCCCCCATGTCTTTCTACTAAAGGGTGTCCTTATCTTCTGGACCCCTCATAAGAAGATTCCACACAACATCCCACTTCCCTATCCTACCCTATCCTACTGCACTAATACAGAATTCCTGCCAGAATCACTAGAACTACTTTTCTGTGCCACTTGAGTGCTTCCTTCCCAATGGTTGCTGCCAGCTCAGAGTAAGCAATGACCTGGTATTCTTTTCTCTGGATGACTTTCATTAGAATCAGAGAACCATACACTCTGAGCCAGAGATTTCTGAGACATAATCCCGTGGTCAATAATTTCCTCAAATTTCCTTGTGATCACCTCCAGTCAGAGCCATGGACCCATATTCAGCGTGAAGCAAGATGAGAAATGTTATGATTACTTTGTGAAGCCCAGTGAATCCCCTCCCAGACGTAGGACATAGACACCATTGTGGTTGTAGAGCCCAGGCTTTGGAGTCTGGCAGACCTGGAGTTCATTCCTGGGTTGCTTCATTGCTTTGATTGGTTCCTTCCTTGATATTTTTTTTCTTTCCTAAAATAAATATGATACAGACAAGATCTACTTCAAAAAGTAAAATGTCTTCACTCTTCTAATCTAATACAAGGATAAGTTTTCTAGATAAGTTTGTATGCAATCTCTTGATCTTTCTTGTCCTTCTTTCTGAGTTTTCTTGTTTAAAGCAATGGTTCTTGATCTGGATAGTTTTGCCCCACAGACTATCTGGTGAAATCTGTAGATATTTTGATTGCCACAATCAGGGAAGTGGTATTGCTAGCATTCAGTGGGTAGAGCACAGGAAGCTGCTAAACAACATTTAATGCACAGGACAGCTCCCACAACAAAGCGTTTTCTGGCTGGGGATGTTAATAGTGCTTAGGCTGAGAAGCCCCAGCTTAGAGTGTGGCCATTCAGCTTGTCATAATCTAGAGAAACTTCACTTGACTTGGGAGCTCAGCAGCTTCACTTCGGCAACAAGCACCTCCCATTAAACCTCTTCGATTCCCTCCCTTCTCTCTGGTTCCGACAAGCAGCTGCTTCAAAATAGTAACATGCCAAGTCTATCTTAAACTCAAGAGTCAAGAAATTCAGAGTCAAGATTTAAAAATTCGAGACTGGCACTCTGCTGTTAAAAAAAGACAAAGCTCGAAGGTGCAAGGGTGTGAGCTGGAGACGGAGTACCAAGCCAGACTTTCAATTCCAGCCCTGCTACTTTTGGCTTTTGTGGGCTTAGGTCAGACTCTGCCCCAGATCCTGGGGTGGTGATTCTGTGGTTTCCTTGTGAGTTCTATAGAACTTGAAGAAACAAACATTGATAACATTCAAAGCAGCCCTCAAGAGATGGGGCATGAGCTATTTAAGGCTTAGAATCTTAATTTTGAAACATTTTCCGGCAAAACCACTCATATGTGGTACTTTATATCCTAGATTCTTAACACTTAAAATACATCTATTCTTTATATCATTCATCTGTTCAATAAACTAATTACTGATTAGTTTTGTGAAGTCACGGTCACGAAATATAAGATAGCACAGCCAAAATCATGGCCGTTGTTGTTGTTGTTAGGTGCTAGCGAGTCAGATCGTGAGAGATAAAAGAAAAGTGGATTCAATCCCACCTCTGCTGTTTACATTTTGAACAAGTTCTATAACTTCTCTGAGTCTTGGCTATAAAAGAAAGGACAAAAGTCTATTCCTTATGGGTAGACTTTGCATATAAGATGCCAGTCAGAATTCTGGAGCATAGAGGCCTTCGATAAATATTAATACTGTGTCAGAAAGCAAGGTCTCTTTCCTTGGTTATGAAATGAAGCTATGCACAAGAAAAGGAAAACCAAGAAACTATGAAGCCATCAAAGATCTACCAGCTTGCTTTGAGATTCAAGAGGATTACAAAGAGATTGATCATGATTACTTAGCTCAGTGCCCAAAATAACTGGCTGCGTGCATGTTCATAGGAGGGCAGAAAGAGTGACCAGGGTAGCACAGGTAGAAAGCCAAGAGTGTGTTCAGGGATCAAGTCATTGTTATTTGCTGGACTGTAATGCATGAGAGCGACCAGACGTGAAGCTGGAAAAGTGGTTAGCCTGTAGTAATCAGATATCACTGAGTCTGCGATGCGTGTTAACTACTACAGAACTTAATGGTGCATGTTGTTGTTGTTGTTGTTGTTGTTAGGTGCTGTAGAGTTGGTATCCGACTCATAGCGACCCTACGTACAACATACAGAACACTGTTGTCAGTACTTCTCTGCTATTTATAGGATTTTCAATGGCAGATTGTTTTTTGGGAGGGGGCTGCCAGGTCCTTCTCCCAAGCCTACAGCACCTGGGGTTCCCAGGTGGCTTCCTATCCACATACTAACCAGGTCTGACCCGGCTTAGCTTCTGAGATCACACAATGGTACGGCTGTAAGCAACGACACATGGTAGCAGGCATTTATTGTTATGTTCATGGGTCTGCAGTTCAGCTGAGGCTCAGTGGATCTAAGCTGGCTAGCTCCGGTTGCACACTGCTTTAGGTAGCTTAGATCCAGGCTGTGATTTGAGCTCGTCTTCTTCATGAGTGCTAATTCTAGGCCACAGTTAAAGGGGCAGCAGGAATCCAGGCTCTGTTCTTTTCCTGGCAGATCCAGAGCATAAGAGCCAAGCCAAACCATAAGAAAGAAAAAGAAAAGAAAGAAAGAAAGAGAGAGGAGGGGAGAAAGGAAGGAGAGAGAGAAAGAAAAGGAAGGAAGGAAGAGAAGGGAAGAGAGAGAGAGAGAGAGAGAGAGAAAGAAGAAAAGAAAACAAGACCACAGGTAAGATCTTTGCTCCCACAGCACCTAGGCTTATTCCATTGCCAAAGCAAGCCATGTGTGGTAAAGAAGTAGATTCAGCGGAAAAGCATAGAAAATTGTAAAGCAAAGGTTGTTGTTGTTAGGTGCCGTCGAGTCGGTATCCGACTCATAGCGACCCTCCCAGGGTTTTCAATGGCTGACTGTTTCGGGATTGCCTTGGGAGTGGATTGCCAGGTCCTTCTCCAAAGCAAAGGTACGGATGTATAATCCTATCACAGGGAGTGAAGGATTAGGACCAACAGTAGCATCTAGGGCAAGGTCATATGAGGGTAGAAGTGAAATATGGACAAAATGAGCTGTTAAAAGTTATTACAGTAAGAAATCTGTGGCAGGAAGAGATCTCTTCAGAGCTACAGCAATGTATGAAATAGATTGGAGAAAGGACACCAGAGGCAATTGGCAAACATTTCTGTATCTGGGAGGAAAAGGAGCTGAATTTCCAAGAAGGCATTGGAAAAGGAGTCAAAAGATGACAAGAAGATTGAGAACTTAGGAGGAATGCAATTTGTTGGTTGGTTGTTGAGTGAGGACAGTCGCAAAAGAAAGGGGTCATCATGGTAGATCTGGAACATGGAGCTTTGTGTCTCATAGTAACATATAATCTCCTGAACATATATTGTTGGCCAGACACTTGCTAGGAATTTTATATACTTTTTTATTTTCAAAATTTCCCAATCAATAATGATAGAGTCAGTGTTTTATCTCCATTTTAAAGCTAAGGTAATGGATTAAGAAACTTCTCAAGAATCTGCAAACTTTTCCTTGTGTCTCTGACAATGGGGCAAGCCCCTTCACTTCCTTGAGGAGGCCCACAGAAACCAAAGGCCCCACCAACACAGAAGACCACACCTTGGACATCCCACACCTCAAAGCAAGCTTGCAGTTTTATTTTTTTTAATCACTGTCACTTTAAAATGTGCCTCTTTTTTTTAATTTTCATGTTCTTTTTCAAAAAAGGATGGGATTGGGAAGGATATTTAAAAATATAAAAGGACTGGGCGCAGTGGCACACACCTATAATCCCAGTGGCTCGGGAGGTGTAAGCGGGAGGATCGCAAGTTTGAGACCAGAGGCGGTCTGCGTAACATAGCGAGACCCTGTCTCAAAAAAAAAAAAAAAAAAAAAAAGGACTGGGGGCACAGCTCAGTGGTCTAGCACTTGCAGAGCATGCAGGTATGAGGCCCTAGGGTTCAACCCCCAGTACCGAATAAATAATAATAATAATAATAATAATAATAATAATAATAGGAACAATTTGTGGTTCATAGAGATGATCTTCTTTTGGTTACAAGAAAGCCAACAAACCATTCAATTCCAGGTGGTAACAATTTTGGTTCAGAGTTCACCATACATGCAGGGAAGGCGGGAGCGTGTGAAAGAGAAAAAATGACAAGTAAATAGACAGGGTGACCCTAACTATGTTTGTAAGGATTGCTTGTACACCAGTGGTAAGGGAACAGAGTCGAGGACTTGAGACAATCATCTGACTTCTTTGTGCCTCAGTTTCCTTTCATGTTAAAGACAGATAGCGATCGTGACCCTGTTAATTTTTTAAGGTCATTTAAAATTGGAAGTGCTTTGAAAATTGGATAATGTATTTATTTACAGTATGAAAATTATACAAACTGTATTACCCCAGTGTTATATTTCCTACATATTTATAAAAAATGGACACAAGCCATTTAGTAAGGAAAGACTATTATAATGAGCATGATTTGGTAGAAACAGTAGGGACCTTGGAGTGACAATATCTGGGTTTTATATCAGTACCTCCAATTTTTAGCTGCTCCACTCTTGGAGGCACTTCCACATCTAGGAGATTTGGGCTGCTCCTTTTGAAACGGGAATAATGCATGTTCTGCCAGCCTCACTGGGATGTTGTGACTGGGAAACGTGTCCAGGGAAACTTCTGGAAAGGGAGGACTCCCACAGCAGTGCAAGACTCTCATTGTTATCTTTATCATGGAGAGCATGAATTATGCAGGACTTGGTGACAAAATTTTTACTAAGAACATAACCAGAAAGGACCAAAATCTCAAAGCACCAGTCCCTTAACTTCACTAAATTTCCCCTCACATCATTACATTTTCACTGATAGAAGACAGGGAAATATTTTTTAAAAAAATTGTAAACTATGATTCTCAAAAGACAGCAGCATGCCTGATGGTTCTTTCTCTTCAGTTCCCACTCTACTAGCTCCTGCACGGCATCTCCCAGGGCCTATAAAATCCCTTCTCTGTATAACGTTGACCCCAAGGGAGTTCCTGCGTGGCTCAGATTGTGTGGCATCTGCAGTCTGCCTTTCTCCAGCTGCCGGGCTCTGCTTAGCGCCATGCCACCCACTGGCTGCTGCTACCTCTTCTGCCAAGCACCACGGGCCACAGCTCTGGGCAGCAATGATCTCCGTCCAATAGAGCTTTTCTGCCACTTGTGTGCTGGCATCAAGCACCCAACGTTATGAGACATTCTATTGAGAATTGGGGGTGCAAGCAGTGGGATTCAGCTCCCCATCCTACCGAGTCTTAAGGACATAGAGCTTTCTAGTTACTAGATTCGCACTAAGACATAGCTAACTTAAAGATCCACACCAGACTCCAGATGATATACTCCCAGAAAATCAAAATCAGGTTGCTCCTTGCCATGGGCATAGCAGTGGTTACCATAGAGATCCCTCCCCTAATCAAAACCCCACCTCATCAAAGTGACCAAGACAGCCTAAAGGAAAGTAGGTCTAAACTTCAAGTTCCTTGATATGTCTAAGACTTCATTCTGTCTTCTTACTTTCAGTAAAGCAAAGTCTTGTATTTTCCTCTCCATTTGACACACTTTGGAAAGATAGAACTAAATCTACACCTGTTCTCATAAACAAAACATGACAGACAATCAAAAGCGTGAAAACCAAAGCTATGTGAAAAACTGCCTCAAAAGATGAGCAGCCCATTTGGAGGGAAAAATCTGTGGGTTGCTTGTGGGAGTTGCTTGCTGTTCAGTTTTTTACATAGGCTGTTGCAGAAGGGGAAAAGCTAAGGGGAGGTGCAGTGTGGAGATGTAGCTAAGATTTCTTTAAAACCTTTTAACAATCAGATTGCTATTAATCTATGGAAATATCACTTGCAAATATTAAAAATCCCCTCCAAAAAAACCCTCCAAGTGAATCATGTAAGAAAACACAATATGCAAGATCAAACCAGTTATGTAGAAGAAAAAAGGATGGCAATGGTGGCCCGGAGGGTAACAAAGAAGAAAAAGGTGAAGATGTTCGTCGAGAGGGCAATGTTGTTTGGACTCTCGTCTCTCATTGCTGCAGCTATAATATCAAAGTACGTTACAAAAGCTTCATCTCTGGGTGGCAGTCTGAACAAGTCCTTTCTTTGGAAGATCCTAAAAGTCAGTGCTCCCCTGAATATGACCTTATTATTATATTTGATGATTAATGTTGTAAAACAGAAGTAGAATTAGTTTAAGACTTACCATGGTGAAAAAAATAAGACATGCCATTTTAAATTGGTTTTATTTGTTCCAATTTTTGCCAGACTTATCAGGGTGCCCTTATTCACCATTGTTGTTGTTGTTAGGTGCCTTTGAGTTGTGTCTGACTCATAGCGACCTTCACAGGGTTTTCAATGGCTGATTGTTTCGGAATTGCCTCCGGAGTGGATTGCCACGTCCTTCTCCCGTTTCTGTGGTGCTGGGAATCGAACTCAGGACCTCAGAGAATCCAGAGTGTCTCTCTACCAACTGAGCTAAATCCCAGACCCCTTATTCGCCTTAGGTAATCCCAAACTTGCATAGTACAGATTGCTGTTGTTAGGAGCCGTCAAGTTGAGTCTGACTCACAGTGACCCTATGTACAACAGAAAGAAACACTCTCTGGCACTGTGCCCTGTCCCACACCATGTCAGTGTTTCCCTGCTACTCATAGGGTTTTCAATGGCAAATTGTTTTAGGAGTGGAGTGCCAGGTCCTTCTCCCTAGCCTGCAGCACCTGGTATTTCTGGGAAGTCTCCCATCCAAGGATGAACCAGGCCGACCTTGCTTAGATTCCAAGATCAGGCAGGACTGGATTCCAGGGTGCTATGGCTGTAGACACACAGTACAGAATTAGATACAAAATCACTTATTTCTTCAACCTACTCCCATGAGTTTGAAGGCATAATTTATAGCATTCAAAGCTGCCTTTGGTTCATTCTTCACAAGTTATGGTCACAACCCTACTTTTGCTTTGTTAATTTTCTGAAATGGATCCAAAATTGAGATCTATGACCCATGTGGTACATTGCTAAAGGTAACATCCCAGAGGAAAATGTTTGTCAAGAAGGATTCTCTAATTAAGAAAAAAGTCAATGATTTCTAATGTATAAAAATACTTAATTGAGATCATACATCAAAAATCTAATAAATTGAGCCAAGAAAAGGTGTGTATGTGTGTGTGCATGTTGAGTGTGTGTATATGTGTTTTCCACCTGTACATAAACAAACTGCAACTTCAGATTATGATTTGAAAGCAGAAAGCCAAATTTCCAGTGATTTCCACGTCTCCTAAAATCTAAGAAAAGCTATTGGGGACCAGAACATTATCATTTAAGACAGCAAGGAAAGAAATTGATATAGCCAAAGATGAAATCCCAGTCATGGAGGAAAGAATTCAAATGATCAAAGATAATGCAGAAAAAAATGAAAGTAAAAAACTGTTAGGGAGCTGGAAGACAATAGACATGGAAGGTAGATCATAATGATTAAACATATATATATATAATTTGTTTTATGGCACCAATGTTGGAGAGTGTGCAAAAAAGTAGTCACTGTTAGTTACTGTATGCAAATTGTAAACATCCCAAGACTTTGGTGAAAATTTTGTCAATGCCACTGTTAGATCCTATAAAAATGTATGTACTTTTGCGTCCTTACGTAGATGGATAATTTCTGAGAAATTAACAGCTATGTGTTCTGTATGGATTGTACTAACAATACAGAAGCATTGTTCACTTTGGATCTCAGAGTTTACTTAATTTAACTCAATGCCTGAGAGCCCATCTGGCTGGAGCTTGTAAAGGCCACGGTATTAATACCTTCTCAGTTCCTCTCAGTGAGTGGAGTGATCTGCCTGGATGATGAAAAAGAGTCTGCCTTAGATAGTTTTTCAAAAGCAGATCCTGAGAAGAGGATTTGTGTGCAAGTGATTTATTTATGGAGGCCTTCCAGAGGAATCTTATAAGGGAGGTGGGGAAGAGAACGGAAAGGGGGAGAAATTCATACAGGGTGTAAAGTCCTGCGGCAGGTCACTTCAGGCTGGGAAAATCTGTCGTATAAGTTTAGCCCCAGACTTTTCCCCATCCATGACAAGAGAAGTGGGTTTTCATATACTCACAGCTGCCAGTCATTGGTTAGACGAGAGGATGGGACAAAAAAGAAACATCTGGGTCTCTATTGGTGAAGACAAAGAGAACTAAAGAAGCCGCCCCAAAGAGCTAAGGGTGCTAAAGTGTGCAAAACCCTCTTCAAAGTACCTCCAAACAGAGTAAAAGGGAGTGAAGGAGGAGCATTGACATGACTGGCAACAAAATTACCTTAAAAAACACCAGAATCTAAAGTGTCACAAAGATGAGAGAATGGATAAATAGTCCCACAGAGCCAAGGAGAGAATTTCCTCAGAGACTTGTGTTTTTATGAGAATTTGTGTAAGATAAAAAATAGTATTTCAGATATATCTGGTAATTTCCCAGAATAGGACTTTTGTTTGTTGAGTGTTGTTGAGTTGGGTTCAACTCATAGCAACCCCATGTACAACACAGCAAAGCCCTACTCAGCACTGTGCCATGAACACCATCTTTTTATGTCTGAGCCCAATGTTGCAAACACTTTGTTTCCTTCTCATTTTGTATCGTGCCACATCAGCAAATGGATGTCCCAGGGGCTTTACTCCATTCCTATTTTTAAGATTGACTCGATTTTGAGGAGGCAACTCTTCCCCAGTCATCTCTTGAATGCCTTCCTGCCTGGTGAGCTCATTTTCTGGCACTCTATTTGACAGTACTTCTCTGCTCTTCCTAGAGTCTTCAATGGCTAATTGTTTAGGAAGTGGGCTGCTGGTTCCGTCTCCCTAGTCTGTCTTAGTCTGGAAGCTCAGCTGAAACCTGTCCACCATGGGTGGCCCTGCTGGTATCTGAAATACCAGTGGCACAGCTTCCAGAATCACAGCGACATGCAAGCCCCCACATGACAAGCTGACAGACTAGTAGAGGAGAGTAAGACTGCTAATGTATGTCATTGTTTGTTGTTGGGTGCCCTCGAGTCGGATCCAACTCATAGCAATCCTCATAGGGTTTTCAATGGCTCATTGTTTCAAGATTGCTTTGGGAGTAGATTGCCACATCTATCATATGACATCAAAAATATTAAAATTGTTTCACAGCACCTAAAAAAAAAGTATTTTATATCAGCGAGGAAAAGATAAATTACCCAGAAGCCAAGAAACAGTTGGCGAATTGGAGGAGAAAAATAGTTAGGTTCCCTGACTCACACCATTTGGAAAAATAAATTTCAGATGCATTAAAGATTAAGATGTTTAAAAATAAATCAGGAAATTTAATTTGTATTATCATTGAGTGAGAAAGTCCTCTCTTAATGTGACCCTACAAACACAAAAATTACAAGACACTTTAGATGATTGTACAGCCAGGTGCTGTGGTGCATACCTATAATCCCAGCTACTTGGGCAGCAGAAGCAAGAGGATTAGAAGTTCAGGGCCAGAGGCAACTTTCACAATTTAGCAAGACCCTGTCACAACATAATAAAATTAAAACAGTTTTAGGGTTGCAACTCAGTGATAGGGCACTTGTCTAGCATGCATGAGGCCCAGTGTTCAACCCCTCAGCACTACAAAAGAAAAAAAAAATGACTGTGAAGCTAAAGAAGCATAAGCAAAGTTGTTGTTGTTAGGTGCCATCGAGTCAGTATCTAACTCATAGCGACCCTATGTACAACAGGCAAAACACTTTATCAGTGCTTCTGTGTTATTCATAGGGTTTTCAATAGCAGATTGATTTTTGGGAGCGGGTTGCCAGGTCCTTCTCCCAAGCCTACAGTACCTGGTGTTCCCAGGCAGTCTCCATCCAAGTACTAACCAGGCCCAACCCTGCTTAGCTTCTGAGATCTGATGGGATCAGATGCCACAGTGCTATGGCTGCATGCTATAAGCAAAGTTAGTTGACAAATAATTTAATTGTCCAATTACCAAAGGTAGACAAATTGGAATGATTTAGACAGGGGGGACCTATTAAGAGAGAGATATTTGGGTTAAATTCCATGAGGATATCAGTCATGCCAAGAACTAAAATGTATCTTACATCCCACTGTAACTTTATTAGCACCTTAATGTCTGCACTTTCACCACCAATATCTCACTCATAAAATATGGAACTAGTTCTGTGACTTCTAATTGCCCCAAGTCACCTGAGCAGAAAACACCTGCAAGCAGAAGTCAGCGTGTGCTGGGAATGTCTGCAGCTGACTGCAGACTGGAACAAGGCAACATGGGCAGGTCACTGGTGGTATCTGCCACAGAAATACGGAAGGAGCATAAGGAAAGAGACAAAGACAAGGAGAAATAATAGCTGACCTCATCCTCACTAAGCTTACTGAAGTGTGTGTGTGTGTGTGTGTGTGTGTGTGTGTCTGTCTGTCTGTCTGTCTGTCTGTGTCTGTGTCTGTGTGTGTGTGTGTGTGTGTGTGTGTGTGCATTCCTAATAGAATTTAAAATTCATCAGGCATGATGGTGCACATCTATAATTGCAGCACTGGGGAGGCTTAAGTAGAAGGATTATGAGTTCAAAGCCAGGCTGAACTACACAGTGAGGCTATGACTCAGGGAGAGAGAGAGAGGGAAGGAGAGGGAGGGAGGGAGGGGCAGAGAGAGAGAGAGAGAGAGAGAGAGAGAGAGCAAGAGAGAGAGAGAGAGAGAGAGAGAGAAACAGAGAGAGAGGAGAGAGAGAGAGGAAAGGAGAGAGAGATTAAAATTCATCCATTTAACTGATGGTAAGTACCTACAATGTTGCGTAGTTTCCCACATTGGGGACTTAGGAGTGACCAAAAGTCTGACCTCATGAGGTTAATACTCTAGAACAGTAAAGGGCTAAATAAATGGTGCTCTCTCCATTCTCTATCTACCTGTCCTGCTCATTGGCTGGTTCATAGCTTGATGCCTGGACTGTGGACTTTGAACCGCCTTTGCTTAATTTTTATATTCAGAAAACTCCCAGCTAGTTCTTAACTGGTAAATGGAACCCACAGCTGTCTTTCAAGCTGCTCTGTCATTTATAGATCTCTAGGTGCTTCTTTGTGGAGATTAAATATGGAGTGATTTGGTACTCACCACACATCTGTGTCTGCCACTTCTCTTTTAGGCTTTTTACAGAAGCCTCTGGTGCCTGTCCTTTGCTTTTTCTCTAGAGTTGCCAGTGTGTTTTCAGCCCTGTAAGTGCTAGACCAAGGCTTGTCAAGTTGACTTCTGAGGGTGACACTCCCTGATCCTGCCTTGTCACTCCTAGATATTTTCATTGCCTGTCACAGACTCAGAACTCAGCAGACCTCTGCTCTACCCCTTGCATAGCTGCCCCTGATCTGGCCACAGGAGGAGAGATTCGGGAGCCTGGAGATGGGTGAGGGCCTCAGCTTGGCACAGCAGGATAGCCTTATATAGGAGAAATAGCTTATATCCACATTGCCTCTTAACTGCTTGGACTATTGCAGTAGCTTCCTACTGGTCTCCTTGCATCCTCTCTGAGTTCCTTCAGAATAAATCTGAAGTCTTTCCTAGCCAGGGCCTATAGGGTCCTACAAAGGTCCTCTTTACCTCTTTGATCTACCACCTTTGTCTCTACCTGTCATTGCTCCAGCCACTCCCTTCATTGAGATAACCATATTGCTGGCCCCTGGGGCCTTTGTATTTTCTGGTCCTATGTGGAATTCTCTTCCCCACACATTTGCAGGGCCCACTCATTCTCCCTTCAACTACAGTCTCTGCTCAAATATCTTATCTGGCAATCTTCCCTTATCTCTCTATAAAAATCAAACACCTCCCTTGCACTCCACTACTATGTAATTCTATCCCCAATTCATGTTTTTTTTATTTGTTGGCTTGTTTCTGCTCTCTAGAATGCATGTGCTAGGAACTTTGCCAGTTTTGCTCACTGTTACTTCAACTCCCAGAACAGGGCTTGTCCTATAATAGGCCACCAGGGGGACTTTGTTAATGAATAAGAATACACATGTGTTAAAGGGATCGGACTTAGAAACAATGCAAAGTGAATATGACGTGAAAACTCATTTTGCCCATGTGGATGTGACTCCCGTTGCTTTAATGCTGTAGAAGTTTAAAGTGTTGCTAGCAAAGCCATTCGTGCAATAAACCTTTTTTGGGGGGTGGCCAATCTTATTAGTTATTAGACAGCTGCCAATTAAAATAAAAATGAGACACCATTGGTTTACCCAATAATGATAGTCGCTGATGTCAGAAGGCCCACACAGGAATAGGGAGGGCACTAGGCACTAAATGACACTGCTGGACAGTGTGTGGCCATGTGCGGCTTTTCCAGTTAGTTCACATGCATGAAAAGCCTTAGAATGTGAAGTGTTTGATGTGTTGTGTCTGAAGACCTCTATTGGTACAGGAAAATGCTCACAATATTCCTTCTTAGAATCAAAAGAACAAAGTAAGTTCAGTATGTGGAGCATAAGCCCATTTTTGTTGAAGGAACTATATATCCTGGAAGATTAGCTCCTAACATGTTAACAGTACTTATCTATGGGTAGCAGAATCACAAGCAATGTTAACTTCCTTCCTTTTGCTTGCCTGTATTTTCTAAATGTTTTACAAGTCACAAGCACTAATTTTTCCTTAATTATTATGCAAGTATTATACGAGAAACTTTAAACATACTGAAAAGCAAAAAGATATAAAATAAATAAAAACCATCTCTAATAAGGATAGCCTGCAGCTGTAGCACTGTGGTTCTAATCCTGTCAGATCTTGGAAGCTAAGCAGAGTTGGGCCTGGTTAGTATTTGGGTGGGAGACCACTTGGGAACACAAGGTGCTATAGGCTTGGGAGAAGGACCCAGCAACCCACTTCCCCAAAACAATTAGCCATTGAAAACCCTATGACTAGCAGAGAAGCACTGACAATAGTGTTTCATCTGTTCTATATAGGCACTATGAGTCAGACACAGACTCGACAGCACCTAACAAAAAGGATAAACACTAGTAATAATAATAATTTTAAATAAAAATAGTTTATATTAATAGTAGACTTTTTTTTCAGCAGTTCTGGGGAGCTGAACCTGGGACTTCATGCAAGCTTTTTGCAAGTGCTGTACCACTGAGCTGTACCCCAAGCCCATTTTTTACTTTGTATTTTGAGACAGAGTCTTGTTAAGTTACGCAGGCTGCCTCTGTCCTCTAACTTGTGATCCCCCTGCCTCCACCTCCCAAGTTGCTGGGATTAAAGACATATACCACCGTGCCCAGCTAAGATACTTTAATAACAAAAATACATTTTTAAATGAAGAAACACCCCCATTTCCACTCCCTTATTGGTGTGAGGCCCACACTGTATGGACAGGCCACTGAATGCCCTGTCATAGAACTTCATGATGTCATCTGGGCACCATGGTGCACGCCTGTGATCCCAGTGACTTGGGAGGCTGAGGCAGGAGAATTACAAGTTCAAGGCCAGAGGCAGCCTATGCAACTTTGTGAGACCCTGTCTCAAAAGTTAAAAATAATTTTAACAGGTGGGGGGAACTGGCAGTGTTGCTCAGTGGTAGAGCATTTGCCCAGTGTGTTGCAAGGCCCTGGGCTCCACCCTCCAATACAGGGGAAAAAAAAACCCTTCATGACCGCTATAATTTGAGGTGGCAGGTCTCTGCACCAAACATAAGCCAGGATCATTCCAGGAAAGGCAAACTTCATTTTGGTTGTCTTAGCTGGAGGTTGTCCCAGGTTAGCAGCCTTGTAAGGAGAGGCCTGCTTAGAAGCTACACTGGGGCAGCCCATCCTCCAGAGAAGCTTTCATCAAGTCTTACCACTTGGCACAGGCTGTTCCTGTACATAGTGTAGACCTATGTGCCCTGTGCCCTGTGAACTGATCCCTCACAGCCCAGGACAGGGGCTCCAGAGGTCCCACCTCATTCACATTTAAAGCAAGTATGTTAAGGTCCCACTCACCTCCCTCTATGTTGAAAATACCCACTAGACCAGGTCCAGGAAGCTACTCTTCCAATTGACTCATTGATAATTAATAAATGTTGTTATCTAACATATATGGAACGTTATAATTTAGAGAATGCCCTTTCATGCATCAATCCATGTAGTTTGCACAAAACCATGATATAGGTAATAGAGCCCAATTTGTGGTGGCAGAGGATAAGAGAGTCAGGGTACTTTGAAGATGATCTAGTCAAGGCTATTTCAATAATTGGACTGATAGTCAAAAATCTATATGTGAATGGGACACTATGGATCTTTTATTGATAAAATATGTCATTTATTCAAAATACAAATTTTCAGTAGTGATACCATCATCAAAAAAATATTGTTTAGTTGATTTCATTTGTGTCTAATCATACATTTACAAACCTTGTTTATAATTCGTATCTTCAGATATAATTAGCAAGATGCTAGTTTTTAACAAAAGTTTTTCACTTTTCTTAGGTTTCTTTTTTTCTTTCTTTCTATAAGTAATTCATTATCATTGAAAATTTGTGAAATACAGAAAAATTAAGAGAAGCATAGAGTGTCTTTTATAATCTTACCATCTAAAGATACACTGTCCGTGTTGGTCTATTTCTTTCCTCCCAATTAAGATACATCAATTCTAACTCAAGATTTATATAACTAATGGTGATTCTTAGTTTCACTTCATTTTGTGAAAGAATATGTTCTTCAGCAGAGTCTAGTAGGATTAAAACTTCAAGCCTCACAATACTCAAGTGCAAAGACCATGGATGCTGTATCCTCTTAGAGTGTAGACCTCATTCTTAGTTCAAATGTCTTCTCTTCCTACTAAATTTCACATCTGTTTGTTGAATTATTTAATCATAAATATATACATTGGATGCCTACTACTTCCCCAGTTGTCTTTTGACTGTCTTTGGGGAGCACTATATCTGGCAATGCTTCTCTACTATTCATAGGATTTTCAATGGCTCTTTGTTTTGCCAGGTCCTTCTCCTTAGTCTGGAAGCTCAGCTAAAACCTGTCCATCATGGGTGGCCCTGCTGGTACCTGAAATACCAGTGGCATAGCTTTCAGCATCACAGCAACATGCAAGCCCCCATAGCATGACAGGCTGAGGGACACATGTTGTTGTTGTTGTTAGGTGCCGTCGAGTCGGTATCGGATTCATAGCGACCCTCTTAGGGTTTTCAATGGCTGACTATTTCGGGATTGCCTTGGGAATGGATTGCCAGACCCTTCTCCCATTTTTGCGGTTCTGGGAATTGAACTGGGGACCTCAGAGACTGCAGCACAGCGCTCTACCAACTGAGCTAAATCCTAGCCCAAGGGACGCATAGGGGATACTATTCTATATCCTGCTTAAAGTACCTAGAGTTGTTCTGATTACTGCCCTGGTGCCTGACTAATATACTCTGCCAGTTAAATGCTCGGGATTCTTACCAAAACATACAATTATGTGCTTTCTTGTGGGATAGTTTGTTTCTTTCTGGGCCACTGCTATGTCCTGAGCACCTGGGACAGGAGCCTGGCATACAAAAAAGAGATTTAAAAAATATGTATATACCTACCAAACCAATGAGAGAATTTAGCTCTTTCAACTGTGTGGGTCACTCATTTTCCAACTGATCATGGAGATAATCAGGTTCACACCTCAATTACCTATTACATCTTCAAACAATAACAACATTGCCAAGTGTCTAAAAGGAATGCAAAAAGAGTTCTGTTTTTTAACTGAGTATGTGATATTTAGAGCTGTTTCCTCCAGTCTCAGTAGGAGACATGGTCCTAGAGAGCTAATAAGGCAATTCCATGGATTAATTCTGCTCTCATCAACTCTAATCTGATCTAATGCCTATTTAATTGGGAGGCTTCATTAGACTAACTGGAAAGGACAACTAATGTATCAGCTCAGGTAGCTCTGATTATGCGACAGTTAAATAAAAGGGTTTTCTAGGCGAACTTCTGGGTATATAGTTGGCAACTTCTCACGTCAGAGGGAAACTGTTGTTGTTGCTGTTGTTGTTGTTGTTGTTGTTAGGTGGCGTCTAGTCATGTCCGACTCATAGCTATCCTCAATAGCTGTTTCAGGATTGCCTTAGGAGTGGATTGCCTACAGTTGTGTGAGATTAGGAAGGAAGGAAGGAAGGAAGGAAGGAAGGAAGGAAGGAAAGAAGGAAAGAAGGCAGGCAGGCAGGAAGGAAGGATTCATTGGCTCCTAAGGTTCGATTTTTTTTTTTTAATTGATACTGAATGCTGCAAAAGAACCTAAGGACAGGTGAGTATTAGGATAGATGCAACCAAAGTAATATTGGTAGCTAAAGCCACAGGAGACTAAGGTGCTGGCCGTGAACTGCACAGACCCAGATGCAATATGGTCTCTTCCATTTACCTGCTGACAAATGCTGAGCAAGTCATTTAATATCTCTGACCTTCAGTTTCCTCATCTGTAAAATGAAAATCCTGGTTACACCTACCTGCAACTAGTCAGGGGTTTGTCTCTCGGATTTACATGGAATTATATATGTAAAATCCTGAGCATGGAATTTCAACCCTATCCTGTGTGCACCACCTGACAAGGAGCCATTATTATTTTATTGCTTAGGGAAAGTATTCTTTCCTTGTTCCGCCATGTAGGATGGGACCTCTGAGGGGTGGAGTGAGGACAGGCCAATTGTGTGGTGTGAGTTTCCTGTATCAAGCCATCCTTGCATAAAATTCCATCATCTTTAATATTGCATTATATTATTCCTTGTTTTGGTCTGGGCTATACTATGTTAAGATGAATGTATGTCATTTCCATCCAAAACACTTGCAACTTACTCGAACATCATCTTAGTTTGGGTTCCTTACAAAAACAAACCCTGAGATGAGAATTCAAGTACAAGTAGTTTCCTGGGAGATAATCCCAAGAAATGCCTTTTAAGAGAATGGAGAAATGAATGGGGAAATGGAAAGAAGCCAACCAGAGATTCAGGAAGCCAAAGAATGAGCTAGAATAATGGAGGTAAGTATCGTTGTGGGCATCTAGAGCCTAATTCTGTTGGGCAAACTCTGGGATCCTGTGAAGACTGTCAGCCTTAGAGGGATCCCGTCCAAGAAGCAGGGAGGCTGGGGTATTTGGATACCAAGTCCCTTCAGCCATTGGTGTGACTGATATTGGAATGTGGATTCTAGGCTATTCCAGCCTATTTTATGAGCAAAAACCATGAGCTGGCAGCCAAGAGTTGGCCCTTGAGCAAAAGGTGTAAATGCTGGCAGTGGAGATGAGTCTGTGGCCACAAAACTGGTAAGGCTTCTGGGGGCTTTGGAGATACCAAGGGCATCTGTTTTAATACAGTATTGAGAAAAGATCCAGAAACAAACAGTGATAATAGTAGTTTATGTTTCTACACCCCCATGTGTCTGTCAGCTTGTCATGCTGTGGGGCTTGTGTGTTGCTGTGATGCTGAAAGCTATGCCACTGGTATTTCAGGTACCAGCAGGCCCACCCATGGTGGACAAATTTCAGTCGAGCTTCCAGACTAAGACAGACTAGGGAGAAGGACCCAGCAGCCCACTCCCAAAACAATTAGCCATTGAAAACCCTATGAATAGCAGAGAAGCACTGTCAAATACAATGCCAGAAAATGAGCCCCCCAGGCAGGAAGGCATTGAAGGGATGACTGGGGAAGAGTTGCCTCCTCAGAATCGATTTGATCTTAAATACAGGAGTAAAGCCCCTGGGACCTCCATTTACTGATGTGGCATGACTCAAAATGAAAAGAAATGTAATGGCTGCAACAATGGGTTCAAACATAAAAAGATTGTGTGCCTGGCACAGTGTTGGATAATTTTTTGTTCTGCTATAGTTAGGGTCACCATGAGTCATATCTGACTCAACAGCATCTATCAACAACAAAAACCAACGTTTCTACAAGTCATTAGGGGTTAGAAATGGTTTTGCAATGTCTCAGTTCCCTAATACATTCCCATGAGGTCACTCACAGGAATGACTATACCTATTTTACAAAAAAGAATACCGGATTCAGAGGTATTTGAGTAAGCTATAGAATCACATACAGCTATTAGACAACAATCTTAAGCCTGAGTTTTCTAATTCCAAGTCTACAACTGTATAAGATTGAGTTAAGTGGGCTTTCAGAACAAGTTTAGAAGAAAAAGTCTTTAATAAACCTTTTCTCTTTCACTTATACTTCATAATCTCCAGGCACCAGGAAGTTCATTATAAAAGCAAACATGTAAGATGTCTGAGACTATGACTCTTTTCCTTAGCTTTCTCTCTTTTCAATATATTAGCTTTATATTGAAAAACACATTTATGATTCTTTTTAAAAAAAGGATAAACTAGTTTTGGAAGTGAAAACTAAAAAGTCTGCATAATTGAAATTTGTAAAATCTTCATCTGTAAAGATTAAAGTTGAAACAGCCTGAGAAATGACCCATGTTGGAAATGCCCAACTCTCTTTCACCAGCATGTGAATTTTTAGGGCAAACGTTAAAGAAAACACTTCTTCAATATTTCACACCTTTGCCACATTTCAAGATGAAATATCTTCACAACAAGAAGACTCATGGGCTCTAACGAGGTCAAAGCATGTCACCTGTGACTTTGGTTTTAAAGCATGAGTTTACAAATCAAACAGCCAGGTGGATAAAATGGGAGAAGGAGCTGGCAATCCACTCCCAAGGCAATCCCGAAACAGGCAGCCATTGAAAACCCTATGAGGGTCGCTATGAGTCGGATACCAACTCAACAGCACCTAACAGCAACAGGTGGATAAAATAATAGATGTCACCTTTAAAAGGTTGCCAGACATTGGCACAGGCATCTGAAGAAGTTCATGGATTCCTTATTTCTGGAAAATACATTATCTTAGGTTCTAGATCACAAAGAAAATTAAGCATAACCTCAACAATAAATAGAAGAGAGTTTCTGAGTGGCTACTGATTTCTAACAACCCTCTTTGGTCATTTGGGAAGGGTCTAAGGTAAACGATAACATAAAGATTAACACCCACCATAGTATAATGTATTTGTGTGACTATTTCATATAGTTGAATAATCAAGAGAACTGGAACTTATGTGGATGGAGGTAAATACACACCTAATTTATAATTTCAACAAAAATAAATTGAGCTCCTACCATATACCAGAGAGTATGTTCAGGGCTGAGAGGCTAATGGCAAATTCAGCAAACTTGCCCCCTGCCCTCCTGTGGGTACAATCCACCGCAGCAGACAGGAGAAAATAAATATGTGACTGCCAATTGTGGCCAGTGCTATGAAGGGTACTACGTAATTCTGTTTCGGAAGCTGAGACTTGAAGGATGGAGGAGAGTAGGCAAGCCAAGAATGGGTGCAGCTGACCCAGAGCTTTGGCTTCCTCTAGGGGGCACAGGTGACTCAGGGCTTTCTGGAAAGGAGACCTCTGTGTGAGCCCACAGAGTAGGAATTCCTGCAGATGCTTGCCTGCTGAGGCAGGGGCAAGAAGGCAGCCTTGGCTCAAGACTACACAACCAGGCCCCATATCCACCATGGCAGCTCCAGAGAAAACCCTCAATTAGGAATCCAATGACTCTGAATTTCAAACCTGGCTCTGATCCCAGCGACTCCAGAGGCCGAAGCAGGAGGATCACAAGTTCAAGGCCAGCCTGGGCAACTTGGCGAGAACTTGTCTCAAAATAAAAATTGAAAACAAAGAGAGGGGTGGCTGGGGATGTGACTCAGTGGCACCACACTTTCCTAGCATGAGCAAGGTCCTGGGTTCAAATCCCCAGTGCATCAAAAATTAATTAATTAATTAATTAATAATAGATGATAGATAAATAGATGATAGATAGACAGACAGACAGATAGATAGACTGATAGATAAGAACACTTAGCTCTTCAGTAGTTGTATGCCTCGGGGAGATGCAAAGTCTGTCAGTGCCTTGGTTTCCAGTCTGTCCACGTGGGAGATTAATAATATTGCAGACCCTGAAACTAAGCAATGTGTTGATTAAGAACTGAGCTGGCAGAAAGAGAAACAACACATGTTCTCACTCATATGAGAGAGCTGACTCAAAATTACAAGAAGGAAAAATCCTACTCAAAGGTCAGATCACATTAAAAGGGGGGGAGGGAAGATAAGAATGAGGTCAACATAAATGGACTAGAAATTGCATGTAATTGTTCTAACAAGATAGAAACAAACACCAACCACTACAGGAAAAGTTTCTATCTTAAACAGAAATGGAACCCAAGGACATATAGAAAAAATACTATATAGTAAAAGATAGAGAAGACTTGGATGGGAAACTTAGATGGGAAGGGGGGGAGGGGGGAAACATAGAGGAGGGTAAGGGGTAACCTATATGAATAATGCTTATCAAATTGCATATATGAAAATTGTCACAA
>VMDO01005155.1:0-115118 GCA_007922755.1 Pedetes capensis
TCTGTGTCTGTTGTACTGTTTGAGAGGCAGTGGACCCTATGGGGTCCTCCTTGGAGTTCTCCCTGTCCCATGTAGTTCAGGCGCCAATTCCCCAAATCAGAGATTTCTGCCCCAAAACCTACAGCATGGAGGGAATATGGCTATTATTGTGGATTTTTTATTGCAGGGCTTTCCGCCCACTTGGGAGACCACTTGGGAGGACCATATCCTCTTGTGGGAGGGATGATATCCAACTGCCCCGTAGGGAATCCGCAGCAGGTCTGTCTGTGCGCAGTGATCACGCTCAAAACTGCTCTGATTGTGACTAATTGTGCCGCTAGGCTCTGCTGAAAAGGAGCACTCTGTCCGCATGGGGCTCAGTTGCCTCCACAAACCCCAGATTTCTCCACAGTGCAGTGGGATGACTTAGGACCACCTCTGGTGTGACTGGGATCCGGGTGTATGTGTGCCCGTATGTCTGTGGAGACCGCGTCTGCTCAACTGTCCTACCACAACAGGAGGGAGGGAGCCATGTCTCAACTCTAGACACGTACCGCTGGCACCGGTTTCCCCATTCCCTCCAAGGCCTCTACAGATGGTGATTCCGTGTGCCACCTCAAACTCACCTGAAATTTGTAGTTTGTGTCCTGTGGGCAGGGTGAGAGTGTGCTGCCAAGGTTACACTCCGTGTTGGGTCCGGCCCCAGTCGGTGTGTGCACGTGAAGTCCCCTCCGAGTCTCCAGGATTCTATCCGCAGTCTGCGTGATGGCGAGATGGTGGCGGTCCCACTACTGTCCTCTGTGTAGCTCCTTTGAAGCCAAATCCTCGATTTCAGTGTTTGTCCAGTTTCATCCTCTATCTCCCAATCTAAATCATCATTGTTTCTATCTATTCAATGTGAGTTCCAAACCCCTAATCGAGGCTTCCCATTACACCAGGACAGAAGGTGTGTGTTATCTGTCCGCCATCTTGACTCCACGCTGATTCTTTATTCCTTGTTTTCTACTTAATTATCAGGTCTTTCTTTTTCCATCCAAACATCCCATACACATCTACTCTTTCCAGCTAGTCACACTAAGTCCAGGTGATTTTCATCTCCTGTGGATCATTACAACCACTTGGCAAGTGGTTTTCCTGCTCCCAATCTCCTCTTCATTCATTGCTTCATCTGTTCAACATTAGTTGAGCCTCCTATGTGCCAGATGCTGGGAATTTACAGATGATAGGGTCGTGCTCTCAAAGACCTGAGATGAATGGGGACACAGGTAACCCTATAGTCATGATATTGTGGTGGCATATGCCATGGACAAATATAGCATCAGGTGCCACCAGTGTATAGAAGAGGAAGGAAGGATTAATGACATCTCTCAAAAACAGGTAATGTTTAAGCAGAGTCTTACAAGATTAGTATAACTGGCCAGCAATTCAGCCTTGTAAGATTCTAACTCTTCTTGGAGAAATTTCCATATATCTTACTTAACATTTTTTAAATTTATCTACTTAAAAAAACCTTTTTATTAGTATTTTTAATGTACAACTTAATGGGTCTCATTGTGACATTTCCATATATGCATTTCATTGTACATTGCTCATATAATTTACCCGTTACCCTCTCATGACCCTTCTCCCCCATCCCCACCCTCCCCACCGATAGTCTCCTTTCTATTTGCATGTCTTTTTGTGAGACTATTTATCTATATATGTGCACCCTGATTTTGATAGAAATGCAAACTTTTTTCTACAGTGATCTACCTTTTCACATTCTCAGCAGTATTACCTGAGTGATCTATTTTTGTTATTGCCAGTATTTAGTATTATTCTTATTTTTAATTTTAGCTATTCTAGTAGGTTTTATGTGTTTTTCTATCTTCCCCTATTTTTCCAACATACTCATGAAGTTGTGCTGTTTACATTGAGATTGACTTCTCCCCCTTCATCCCTCCTCATTGACCCTCCCCCCTCCCATATTCTCCAGTTTTGGCTTACCTCTACTAGATTCCTCTCTCCTCCTTTCCATTCCTTAAATTGTCCCTTCTATGCTAAGTTTAAGTGTGTGTCTTTTTATGCTTCAACTTATGAATAGGATTTTTTCCTTCCTTTGAGTTAATTTATTTACTTTTTGAGGCAGTATCTTGCTATGTCCCTGGGCTGGCCTGAGACTCACTATGTAGCCCAGGCTGAACTCAAACGGATCTTCCCACCTCAGCTTCCTGTGTGCTGAGATTACAGGCATGTACCACCTCACCTGGCTTACCTGTTCTAGTCTTTTTTTTTTTCAGAGCTGGGGATCAAACCCAGAGCCTTGCACATGCTAGGCAAGTGCTCTACCACTGAACTACATCCCTAGCCCTTTTATTTGTTTTTAACTGAAAAATAGTAATTACAAATATTGATGGAGTACACTGTGGCATTTTCAATGCATGTATATAATGTATAATGATCAGATGAGGGTCATCAACATATCACCTCTGACACTTATCAAACGACCTGCCCATCCAGGGAGAGACCTATAATCTGGCAAAGCCAGGTTATTAACCCATTACAATGAAGGAGACTGTACACCGGAGGACCATAGATTAACAGGATTTTGGGGAAGAGTGGAGGCAATTTTCTTCTTCTTCTTCTTGAGACAGAGTCCTGCTCTGTAGCTTTTGGCTGGCCTGGAACTTGTGATATAGACCAGGCTGGGCTCAAACTCATGTGGACCTGTTGGGGATTTTTAAAATCATATCCCACAACCAGGGTCCCTCATGACAGCCTGAGGGGCTGACCCCTAGTTGACCCCAGGGCTCATCTCATTCACTCACGTCAGCCCCTCCCATCGAGTTAGCAAAGATGGCGCCTGGCCAGCCTGACCTGCCCTAACCACCCTAATTTTGATTGGCTCCCCTCAGCATTTTCGGGTAATAACTGTTCCTACCTGGCAGGTATGTCAGTTTACCTGCTGTACCTGTCAGGTGTGTGCCCTGATTGGCTGAAGCCCAACACGTGACCCCTCCAGGACCCTATAAAAGTAGGGCTCCTGGACCCCCTTTACTCTCAACTCTCTAACCGTCCTTCAACTGTCACCTGACCCCCATCACCTGGATCAATGCTCCCAACTCCAGCAAGATCTGCAAGCAAGCCGGCGTGATCAAGACCAGGGGCCCCGAAGAGCCAAAGGATTCAAGCAAGCCACGAAAAGCCTCCCAATTCCTCCCATCCTTGGGAAGGAGGGAGGTAGAGAAGGCGAGCCGTGAGAGGCAAGACCAACTGACTTCCACGGAAAACCAGCGGCTGTGGCTGTGCCTTTAAGGCTGAGCTGTACTAGCACTCAGCCTGCAGCATGGAATGCTGCAGGCTTAGAGCCAGCACTTAGAGGGCACATAGAGCTCTGCTCTATAAGGGTTGCTTGCTCCTTGCACCCCATCAGGGGAGCACCCAATAAACCTTACCCTCCCTGTTTTACCAACTGAAGGTCTCCCGAAGTCCTTCATTTGCACCACTGCTTAATTGGTTATGTTGTAGGCTGGCTCTAATGTTAGCCAGGCTAGAGCCAAAACTGCAACATTGACCCTCCTGCTTCAGCCTCTCAAGTGCTGGGATTACAGGTACATGCCACCATGCTGGGCAAAATTTAAATGAAGGAGTGTTTTGACAGGCTCAAAGCAAAACAGAGCTGTAAAAGGATCAATGTCAGGTCTCAACACCAAAAGGCTCTTGCTTCCTTGGAAATTACAAAGTTTTGGTGTGGAGTGCCATGTTCACAAGCCCCTTTCCAAAGCTTTGCACCTGGGTTGTAAATTAAGGCTGCTTCTGTATCAATGCAACTTGGATTTTTCAGGCAAGAGTGGATGTTATCAAACTTACCTATACAATTTCAAACAGCAAAGTTTCTGATAATCTGTGTTTTTAGAGAACAAAGGCTTTCAGTAACTAAGAAAACAATGGTTGCTCAAAGAAGGGGATTGTATTGGTATTTTGTAGCTGTAATGTGTTATTGGGAGAGATACTTTCTTGCTAATTTTGTAGTTGCCCTTGTTTACCTCTGTTATCCCAGCCTGGGCAATGATTGGATAGATTTTTAGCTTTCTCTGTCCTACCAGTTTCTTACTTTTTCAATCAAAGCCCACAATACATTACAGCAGGATGTTGACAAAAGGCAGGGTGGTCTGATGTAGTCAAGGACCTGAGAGGAGTCTGTGCACTTCTGTGCCACAGGAGTGAACTGCCGCCTCTGCAGGGGAATTGTGCGTAACCATCTCCTCACGTATCTGGGCTGTTTCTCGAGGGCTGGCCTCTTGAAAGACAACCTTGTTTCCCTCCAGTTCTGGGTACACAAAGTTGAGTGAACTCGAGGATGAGTCATCATGGCTGCTCACCCCTAAATTCTTACCCATCTAAAACTCTTGCAATAGCTCTAAGATGGGGTAGCGAGTGCCACCTGTCATCTGACCAACACGTGCTCGGAAACCCAAGGCTTGTAAAAGTGCTTTTTGACTTTATTTCCTTGCTGGAGCAGCGAAGAATGGCAGGGGAGGTCATTTGCCTATGTCAAAATCTGCCAACTGCAATCTTCACACAGAGACTTAGGCCAGGCTCTGAGCTTCTCACAGACCCTCTGGCCCCACCTTTAAAAGCAAGGCCTCCTCTTTAGCTGTGGAAGGGTGACACTAGCTGCCAAGGGAAATTGTGGTGATGCTTTTCTGGAATATCCGTAAATACAATGCAGATTGGTAAGCAGTAGTCAAGGACTTCTCATTCTCGGCATTTACAGAATCTAAAAGAAGCAATCTCATATTTAGATGAATGCTCAGCCTGTTAGCTTACCTTCATTGGTGTGTAATCCGTCTGGGTTGATGTAGGAGGCACCAACATGGGTCACTTTAAAGGCTCTCGATCGGAGTTGCTTTTCCTAAGCCTCTTACTTGTGCTTGGGTCTTTAAATGCAGGTTGGCATATGTTCCTCAGGATTCCCACACACCTGCAGAACTGCCAGCTTTTGCAGGGCTTTAGAAACTAGGGCTTCAGAGTCGCCTTTCTTCTTTTACTTAGTGAGCTGCTTTATAAAGTAACTGCAGCTTTTATATTCAGCTCCTAGTTCACAGTTATTTTATCGGATAACAAGCCCTGCTTGTTAACTCTCTGTATCCTCAGTATAACCACAACACACTAGTTGTCAAGGCAGCTTTCTCTATACAATGATTGTTGTTGTTGTTAGGTGCTACGGAGTCAGTGTCCAACTCATAGTGACCTTATGTACAGTAGGCAAAACACTATTTTCAGTGCTTCTCTGCTATTCATAGGGTTTTCAGTGGGTGATTATTTTTTGGTAGTGGGTTACCAGATCCTTCTACCAAGCCTAGAGAACCTGATGTTCCCAGGCAATCTCCCATCCAAGTACTAACCAGGCCTGACCCTGCTTAGCTTCCGAGATCTGATGGGATAGGACGCCACAGTGCTACAGCTGTAGGCCTACACAATGATATGATGTGGTAAATGGTTGCTGGGGAGGATCAAAATATACCATGTGCCTCCAGTGGCTTGAAACTGGAGAGTCCCAGAGAGCCTTGCCCAGATGATGTGTGCTTGCTCCAAATGTCTCCCTGCCCCATGCAGCCCAGGAAGACTTCAAATTTGCTATGTAGCTCAGGCTGTTTCAAACATGTGTTTCTGAGTGCCACCACACCCAGGAATGTGTCTTGAATAAAAGAATGATCTTCATGTTTATGTAATGCAAAACACTTTGTCCTTCATTACCAAAACTACCTTAAATTTTTTAAATTTTAATTTTTATCAAGTTAATATATAGTTTTAGAAATAAAATAGTACTAAAAATCAACAAAACCCAAACATTTTCTTCTCTTAACCACACGGTCCTGCAGCTCAGAGGCATCTACTTTCCACTTAATTTTTTTTTCTGGTATTCACTTCTTCTATCTACATAATATGTTTATATTATGCATTCATGATTCATCAATTTTATATAATACGTCCTTCCTTTCTTCTTTCTTTTTTCTTCTTTCTTTCTTTCTTTCTTTCTTTCTTTCTTTCTTTCTCTTTTTTTCTTCCTTTCTTCCTTTCTTTTTCTTTCTCTCTTGGGTCACAGTCTCACTATATAGCGCAAGCTGGCCTGGAACTTGCTATGTAGCCCAGGATGGTCTCAAATGTGTGATCTTCCTGATTCAGCCTCCAGAGTGCTGGGAGTACAGGCATGTACCACCATGCCTGGCATAATGTTTTCTTTCTTCCTCTCTCTCTCTCTCTCTCTCTCTCTCTCCCTCCTCTCTCTCTTTCTCTTTCTTTCTTATCTCTTCCTCCCTTTCTTCCCTCCTCCCTTCTTTTCTCTTTCTTCCCTTCTTTCTTTCCTCTTTCTTTCTTTCTTTCTTTTCTTATACTAGGGGTTGAATTTAGGGCCTTGCCATTCTGAGAAAATGCTCTATCACTGAGCTTCAAAGTTAACCACACTGATCTGAGTATCAATTATTTAGATTTTGTGGTTGTTTTAATATGTAACACTCAAATTTATCATGTAGAATACATGAATATGAAAGAATTTCATAGAATTACTTATAATCTAGTTGAGGAGGGAATTTTTTTTCACTTGCATCACATATATATGAAGCAATGTTGACAAGGAAGTGGTTTGATTTTTGAAGTCCTATCTGATCCTCAAACTCCATGAGCTTATACACATATACGGGTTAATTTAGAGTACTTTATACATTCTAAGGTAATGAAATAAAAGCCATGCTCAGTGTTGAGTATGGTTAGTTTGGGAATATTTCTTGAGCCAAACCTGAGCTTAGCTTAAAGGAGTGTTTCTCAATCTGGACAACATTGGCATTTTTGGGTTAGATAGTTCTTTGTTTAGGACTTTCCTGTGCATTTTAGGATATTTAGCTAGTCCTTGGATGTTGGGGATTTTTAAAGCACCCCATAAATAGGGTCCCTCTAACCAGCATGAGGTGCTAACACTCAGACTACATTCTACTCATTCCTTTATCCCCCCTCCCATTGAGTGAGTAAAGATGGCCCCTGACCAGCCTGACCCTGTACCAACCACCTCTACTTTGATTGGCTACCCTTAGCTCCTTGATTTAAATAATGGCCCTACCTGGCAGGTATGACAGTTTACCTGCCATACCTGTCATGGAATGTGTCCTGATTGGCTGCTCCTGGTACACACCCCCTCCTAGGAGCCTATATAAGCAAGCTCCTGGACCCCACCTTCACCCTCTTGTTTTCACATGCTACTGGACCCCATCACCTTGACCCAGCACTCTCCAATCCTGTGGAAGACCACCTAGCAAGCTGATGAGTCAAGACCACGGGCCCCAAAGCACTGAAGGCTACAAGCAAGCCATGAAGAGCCTCCCAATTCTTCCCATCCTTGGGAAGAAGGGAGGCAGAGAAGGCGAGCTTTGAGAGTCAAGACCACCGGACCTCCAGCCCAGCAGAACACCAACTGCTTGTAGCTGTGCTTTTAAGGCTGAGCTGTATCACCAGTGAGCCTGCAGCATAGAATGTGCAGCCAGCACTTGAGCACTTGACAGGGGCTGCTTGCTGGTTGCACCCCACTTGGAGAGCAACCCAGTAAACATTCTCCTTCCTGTTTCCCGCAGAAGGTCTCCCGAGGTTCTTCTTTGGCTACTCCAGCCACTACACCAACCCAGTCCAGTGGGTCCCTGATACCCACTCAGTGTCAGGGCAAGGCTCTGACCTCTGCCGGGCCTGAGCCGAACCCTGATACTTGGATGTGAGACTGCTTGGGAATATGGTGTGTTGTAGGCTTGGAAGAAGGACCTGGCAGCCCACTCCTGAAACCCTATGAGTAGCATAGTAGCACTGACATGCATGGTGAAATTTAGCTGTGCTAGTCAGTTTTCTGGTGCTGTGACAAAATACCTGAGGTAATCAAGTATAAAGGAGGAAAGTTTTATTTTGGTTCACAGTTTTGGAGTTTTTAGTCCATGGTTGGTTGGCCCTGTTGCTTTTGGCCTGTGGTGAGGTTGTACATTGTGGTGGGAGTGCATGGTAGAGGGAGTGTTCATTCCAGGGAGGCTCAGAAGCACAAAGAGAGGAGGGCTCCAGGGTCCCCAAATCCCCTCCAAAGGACATGCCGCACATGACCTAACTTCCTCTCCATAGGTCCCACCAACAATGGCTCCACTGCATCTCCACAGTGCCATGGACTGAGGACCATGCCTTTAACACAAGGGCCTGTGGGGCACATTCTGGATCCAAACCCTAGCAGGAGTCCCCAGTGCTATGTGCTCTAAAACAGTATCACCTCTAAAAATTTTTCATCAAGATAGAAAATGCCAATCTAGTTTTCCCCATTCTCTACCCAACCAGAACATATTTAGTGACTTGTTCCTGTTGTTTGTGCAGGTAAGAACCAATGGCTAACCTCAGATACAGACTGGGAATGAAATGAGGTAGGTGGCTAGGACAATGGAATTATTTGATAGTTAGTTATTCAATAGTTAGGGAAACAACTGCAGATCTTAGTAATCTGAGGTGAAGGCAGAGGCTGAGGGAGGAATTTAATAATTAGTTAATTTCTGGCTTAGTCACTAACTTTTAAAACTACCTTCAGAGTTCTTTTATGGGTCAAGAAGATCAGTTTCATTATTTTGTCCTTTTTACTGATTCCATAGAACATGAACCAGCTTGGTAATTTACATGAATCATCAGATTGCCCTTTCATTGACTTCGGGGTATTTATAAAAAAAGGACTTACTTTCAAAGGATAAGATTTGTCCCCAGTAAAGATTTACAAGCCTGCAGCCATAGCCCTATGGCATCCGATCCCGTCAGCTCTCAGAAGCTAAGCAGGGTCGGGCCTGGTTAGTACTTGGATGGGAGACTGCCAGGGAACACCAGAAGCTGTAGGCTTGGGAGAAGGACCTGGCAACCCCCTCCCAAAAATCAATCTGCCATTGTAAACCCTATGAACAGCAGAGAAGCACTGACAATAGTTTTTCACCTGTTGTACACAGGGTCACTATGAGTCGGATACTGACTCGACGGCACCTAACAACAACAACAAGGATTTACAAGAGGGCATGCCTAAGATCACATTTTTTAAGTCACATTTTTTTCTTCTTTCATCTGGAAATGGGCAAATATCTCAAAATTGTAAAAATTTAGTGAAAACTCAATCTTTAGCTGAGCTAATATGCTTGCTCTTATAAGGAATTCAGGGCCATTTATGTCCTCGATGCCTCTGGCTCATGCAGTTTCCCATGGAATGTCTCCACATGTCCCCTTGCTCTCCATTTCCACCTTCAAGCTGGGAAATCATATACGCCTTTCAAGGCCCAGGTTGAGTGTCAACCTCTTCTACCAGGTCTTCCTGACTCCTTGCTTCTTCAGAATATTTCCCCTGTGCATTCTTTTATGAAAGCACATGCTCCCCATGCCTATCTTTGAATTGCCATCATTCACACACCTGGGATACATCATAAGTTTAATTCATTTGGTTGAGTTATAGAGGATTCAGAAAAGTAGTAACTGACATTCTATCTGCCTGAGAAGCCTGGAACCCAGGGCCCTCCATGAGGAGGCTACATGAGAACACTCAGCCCAGGGGCAGAACCCCTTGGCACTTGGCACCAGCAGTAGGTTGGAATCAGGGAGGGCTGAAATGAAAACAGGATAGGCTGAGGTTCAGGGCCAACTTCAGGCCTCTGTAAGGCGTGGAGGAACAAGGAATATGGGGCAGGGATTGGTATAGATTTGAGGAAGAAAGAAAAGGGCTTTTGGTTTGGTTTATGAGGGGGGTTAGGGACAAGTCATAAGCCATTACTCTCCCCCTGAAAAATTAGGAGATGAACCAAATTGTTGGAAGAGACTGCTGCTGTTAGTACATTTTGAAAGGACAGGAAATTATTAAATTCCATTAAACTTAAGGACAAAGAAAACTTAAGCTGGGTTTGGAAGAATGTGATTTGTTTGTTTATTTATTTATTTATTAAGCAGTCCTTGGGGGCTGGGGGATGGGGTTTAACTCACTTGGTAGAGTGCCACTCTGCTTTTCTGAGGCTCTCGGTTTGATCCCCAGCATCACAAAAACAGGAAACAGGAAGAGGACGTAGCAAACCACCCCCAAAACAATCACAAAACAATCAGTCATTGAAAAATGAGGGTTGCTATGAGTTGAACTGACTCAATGGTACCTAACAACAATGCAACAATTTGGGGGTTGAACCCAGGGCTTTATACATACTTTGCAAGTGCTCTACCACTGTGCTACAGCCCCCAGCCCAGTAACAAATTTTTTTTTTTTTTAAATCTTGAGACAGGGTCTTGCTAAGTTACACAGGCTGCCTCTGGCTTTGAACTTGCAATCCTTCTGCCTCTGCATCCTGAATCGATGGGATAATTGTTGTGCCACCAGGCCCAGCTGATGTGAAACTTTTTAAAATGGGGCATCTTGTTCATACACATTTGCTGAAGAGACAGGCTGGTTTGAGACCGTCAAAGGGCCTTAGCTCTTGGATCTGCCTCCCTGCAAACTGCAGGACCCCACCTGTGCGGCCAGATACTACTCCCCATGTTCTTCTTTTTGCACCCTTCTCACTTTAGCCTTCTCACCTTTTTCAGCTTCCTCAGTCTTCTCTATCTCCTCAGCCTCTTTGCCTCCTTGACTTCTTTCACGTCCTTCGAGTCTCTGCCCTTCCTCTCCTTGTATTCTCATTCTCTGACTTCTCAGGCTCCAGGCTCCTCATCTCCTCAGTTCTCATCTGCTTTCACTTTCTGGATTTCTCTCCCTTGGGCTCCTCTTTGGTGGGTCTGTGTATTTGGACAAAGCCTTTTCTAGTGTTAATGATAACTTTTATTATTATTTAAATTGTATTTAAATACGTTGTGCCAGAAGTTAGAATAAATGCATAAAGTGATGATTGGGATCCAGAGGGACACATAAAGACACTGAGAAACCGGCATAAGTTTACAGGGGCAGAAGGGCAGACAGGGCTTTAGGGAAGGGGAAGAAAAAAGCTTTTATCAAAAAAATCAAAGGAGCAGAGAGAACTCCAGGACAAGATTGGATAGTGCAATGTAGTGGAAACTAAGATTGAGGAGAATTTTTTCTTCTTTTTTAATTTTCAGGTTTTTCCTTTGCCATATGAGGAGAATTTTTAGAGGCTGGAAATGTTCGGTAGTGTTAAATGCTATAGAGGTGAGTCAGAAGAGCAATGATTAAACTTCATTGAATTTGGCTTGAAATACACTGAGTAAGTTTGAATAAATGATTTAAGGGGACGGTAGAGAAAGAACCTAGAGTTTGTGTATTTTGGAGGTGGGGGGTAGGACTGTGTCAAGGTACCTGAAGAGAAGAGTGGTGGCTGTAGGCATCACTGCAGCTGTAGACACTTCACAGCAAAAGGAAGAGAGCTTGATAATGCTTTTCTCCTTATTCCAAAAGTGATGTGAGCTAGCAAAGGGGGTGGGGATAGTTCAACTGGGGCAGAAAGAGTAATTGGGAATGATTGGAGGGTGCAGGAAATAGAGGCAGAGGGAAAGGAGACTTTTTAGGACCTGTGACAAAAGATGACATCCAAAGTCCGTGTGGAGAGAGTTGCTTTATAGATTAGACATAACTCATTTGAGGCTGGGAGGAAATGTGAGGTGCTAAGTGTAGGGTCTGTGATAGTTGTAAGAGAAAGACCTGTGAAGAACATTTGGAGGGTCTCAGAGCATTGGCAGAGGAGAGAGGCAGAGCAGGAGGGTTTTAGAGGAGCAGCTCTAAAATGGTCCTGGAACAAAGTGCTAGTTAGCTAATGTTTCTTATGGTGTAAAAAGCACACAAATGGGCAAATACAAATGTTCATTTGTCATACCCAAGTAAGAAATATTAACTTTCTCACAGATATGAAAATAGGATTCAGATCCTTAATAAATGTGGGCTAAATTAAGTTATATTTATTAGGTGTCAGGCAGGCACTGAGCTTATTTATGAATACAGCTATATGGTGCACTCTCTCTCTCTCTCTCTCTCTCTCTCTCCTTCTCTCCCTCTGTATTTCTTTTAAAGTTGCTATAGTTTGCACTCTATTTTTTCCATAACCAACTCAGACCTAATTGTGCCACTGGCTTTTACCCATGGCTGACTTTTCCAGAGGCGAAAAGTCCTGGGTTGGAGTACTTCTCTACGCCTCTCTGGGCAGAGGGCCTGAGATTTAGTGGTCTACATGGGCCTTGGGTTGCTTCCACCACATGTATCACCTACTATCCCAGAGATGAGCTTTGCTGAGCCATGAATTATTTCTTACTAACATGTATTTGGAAGATAAGGTGAGAATGAGAGGTCTTGGCTTGCTGACTGGACTGCAATCAGTGGTCACCCCTTAGCCTTGGACATCAAACATCTGGCTTTCACTTGGGGGTGCCATGCTCCTGTGCTTGGAATATCTGTGTTCTCTTCTCCAACCTCATTCAATTTTCCATTTCTACTTATCCTTTAATACTTAGCATTATTTCACAGAATCCTTTTACAATCCCAATATGATTTCTCCAGGCTATTTACACATAACATAAATATACCCTTTAGTACACTTCACTGTAGTCAATTAACTTGCCTCTCTTCCTGGTGGGCTGGGTACATTACAAAGGCAGGTCTCAGTCTGTCTGACTTGCCAGTCCTAACATCTAGCTCATAAAGAATGCTTGATATTTCTAAATGAATAAAGACATATCAACCATGAAAGTTTTAAAGTTTAATCAGTGGATGCTGTTGAAAAAGACCTCTCTAAAATGTTGAATAGTAATGATGTTACATTGAACATGAAGGTGCACTGACTCATGCCATAGTATTTTCGAACATCATATGGTTGTGAAAGTTGGACATTGAATAAAAGAGATAGGAGAATTGATGCTTTTGAATTATGGTGTTGGAGACCAATATTGAATATACCATGGACTGCAAAAAGAACCAACAGATCTATCCTAGAAGAAGTACACCCAGAGTGTTCCTTGGAAGGAAGGATGTAAGACCCTGTCTTACATATTTTGAACATGTAGTTAGCAGAGACCAATTCCCGGAGAAGGACATCATATTTGGGAGAGTGGCAGGTCAAGGAAAAAAAGGCAAACCCTCAACTAGATGGATTGACACAGTGTCTGCAACAATGGGCTTAAACATAAATAAGAACGTGTGACTGGCACAGAATTGGGGAGGGTTTCGTTCTGTTGTACCTAGGGTCGCTATCAATTGGACCTGACTCGACAAACCTAACAACAATTTAACCTAGAAACTTTTTAACGCTTAAACTGTAGTTCATTTAATCGTGCCATTTCACATGCTAAAAGTGCATGTGAATTAGTGATGGGGAGTGGAACACTGCTGGTCCATTTGTGGGTAGGAAAATCAGGACATTTAGCATTCTATCTCTAGTAAATATCACTAACCCACATTCCGATCTCAAAGTGTGCTTCTCTTGGCCTTCACCCCCACAGTCCCCACATATAACCACTCAAAGAGGGGCAGATATACGGTAAACTCTTTGTTGTCTTTACGTTAAGGAGTGCATGAAGGATGTTGGTTCATGTAGATGTGTTTTCATGGATGTGCACGGGTGGGGGAATAGAGAAAAGAAGTGATACATGCATTGTGATCCTCCTGCCTCAGCCTCCAGTGCTGGGATTACAGGTGTGGGCCCCAGTGCCCAGCTTGCATGCAACAGATCCTTTCTAGACCTTGATCAGGCGGTGTTGGCCTCCTCATTCTCTTTGGTTCCCTTATTTTGCCCCCTTGCACAGATAACAGCTTTACTCGCTTTTGTGCAAACTGGCTGGTCGCATGAGGTAAGGAACTGAATGCGTTCTCATTCAGACCTGTAACCCCCTGCCCAGAAATATGCCTGAGGCATAACAGATACTCCGCAAATTGTTTGCTGGACAAGCATTTCTGGGCGGGCCCGGGAAAAGCCACCGGCCGAGCGCAGGCCTCAGTCCGGACCCCAGCGGGCACGAACGCCCCGCCCAGCTACGGCTGGGCCGGGAGGGGCGCGCGGCGCGCGGAGCGGAGCGGGGCGGAGCGCAGTCCGGCGCCTCGCGGGCCGCCTCTCGGGCTTCGCTATGCGTGGCGCGGGAGGCGGAAACGGGAGGCGACACAAGGGCGCGAGGTGGCCGCCGGCCAATGAGCGCTGGCCGGGCGGGGCGCGCGGGGCCCGGGGCGCGCGGAGCTGGGCGTGCGGAGGGTGACGCGCAGGGCCGGGCGGGCCAATGGGCACGGGGTGGCGGGCGGGCGGGCCTGGAGGCCTGGGCTTTAGGACGCTAGCGGGCTGCCGGACAGACGGACGCGCGACGGCTCCGAGGCGGCTCCTGGTGGGGATGGCGCTGGCGCAGGCCTGGAAGCAGATGTCCTGGTTCTACTACCAGTACCTGCTGGTGACGGCGCTGTACATGCTGGAGCCCTGGGAGCGGACCGTGTTCAGTATCCTGCGGGGGCCGCGGGCGCGGGGTCGGGCGGGGTGCGGGCCGCGAACCCCGAGCCCGGGACCTGGAGGGCGCGGGGGCGACGGGAGGGCGCGGCGGAGAGGCGCCCGTGGGGTCCGCGCCAGGACCGGCGCCTTCGGCGGCGCGCGCGGGGCGGAGGTCTTCGGGGCGCGGGCGGCGCTGGCGCTCACCTGATGGGGTCTAGAGCTCGAGGTCCTGGGCTTCCGTGAAGTCCCTCGGCTTTGGGGAGCGGCGTCTCCATTTCTGGAGGAAATCCCCCAGGGCTGTGTCTCACCCCGTCCATCCTCGGGTCCCCGCCAGCCGCGCCTCCCCCTGGTTCAGCCTCCGGCTCTGGGGGCGGAGACGGACCCTGTGAGCCGAGGCTGTTGTTCCCGGCTTGGCCGCCTTTGACCTTTGACTGCCCCTGACTTAGCAGGCTTTGGACCACTCAGAATTCTAACCAGCTTATCAGCTTTTTAACGGGGTCGTGAATTTGTGGTCATGACACCCCAGTACAGTTTTTGAAAGCAGTTTTTAAGTTATGTACTTTTTTGGTTGTCAAGGTGGCAGTTTTTAAAGTGTTTTATTCATTACTTTCTTTGCATCGTAGGTAGAAGCTGTGCCCGAAAAGAAATTTGTGGTTTCTTGATAGGGTTTCGAACGGTGTTTTTGGTGGTTAATAAATTCTTCAGGATTATTGATTACTATAAGCAAACCAACTGTGCTGAGCACTTTGCGTGTATCTTACCGCACCTAACTTTCATGACCACCCCAATGCATAACTCAAGGTTGTGAAGAAGTCTGTGACGGTTGTTGTCTCCAGTTGTCATTGTGGACATTTTTTGATGACATTATCCTTACAGAATAAATACAAATAGTGACATGTGGTCGACTTCCTTCCTTCCTCTCTTTCTTTTCAGGACTAGTGTGAATCAAATACTTCACATTATATGTTTTCTTGGTGTCAGCTCTCCTTTTACTTGTGGTTTAGTGAGAGTAGCTTGCTTTGGAACAACTTTGCAGATACATTGTTGCATTCCAGTGAGTGATTGAGGTTAAGGCTTCATTCCAAGCTTTGTCAAGTATACTGGTGTTGAAATAGCTTGAGGTTGTACTCAAAGGAATCTTATGTTTCAGCACTTCTGAAGAATTTTAGCTGCTTACAAGGCAGTTTTATTACTGTTGACATTTCTTTCCAAATTTAGAACTCAAGAACTGGAATGCCCCGCCGGGCGCGGTGGCACATGCCTGTAATCCCAGCGGTTTGGGAGGCAGAGGCAGAAGGATCGCAAGTTCGAGACCAGAGGCAGTCTGCGTAATTTAGCGAGACCCTGTCTCAAAAAAAAAAAAAAAAAAAAAAAAAAAAAAAAAAAAAAAAAAAAAAAAAAAAAAAAAAAAAAAAAAAAAAAAAAAAAAAAAAAAAAAAAAAAAAAAGGGCTGGGGGTGCAGCTCAGTGGTCCAGCACTTGCAAAGTATGCAAGCTTGAGGCCCTGGGTTCAAACCCCAGTACCAAACAAAAACAAAACAAAAACAAAAACAAAAACAAAAAACAATGCGTATTTTGGGTTTAGACTCCGAATAGAATGTCTTCTGTGATTTCCTGCATCATTTATTTGTTGCTGCAGTTTGTTCTCTAGGTTCTGTAGGTCAGGGCTCATGAGGTCATGTCTTGTGAAATATATATTTAAATGCATATTTAATTGAAATTTCTCAGTGAAAGTAGATAATCTTCACTCACTTGAAATTATCTTACTATAGTTAAACAATATTGGGATAAACTGAAACTCTTTAAATCAGAGGTTGGCTGGGTGTGGTAGTGCATGCTTGTAATCTCAGCAACTTGGGAAGCAGAGGCAGGAGGATTCCAAATTTGAGGACAGAGATAGCCTGTGTAACTTACTGAGATCCTGTCTCAAAAAATAAAAAATGGGCTGGGGGTACAGCCTAGTACTAGAGTACTTAGAAAGTATGTGCGAGGCCTTAGGTTCAATCTCCAAGTACTGGAAAAAATAAATCAGAGGTTGAACGTAGAGCCTAATAGTAGAATCTACAATAGATTCTAGTGTAGATTGCACACACAGAAGCATTTGTTGACATATGGATAAATGCTTCACTGTCAATGGTGTTAAATTTTTCTGTATTAAGTTGCAATAGTAACAGTGTCCTATAAATCCCTAGGCCTTTTTGAAGATGGAGAAATAAATTATGAAGTGAAATATAGTGCCTTAGTAGATTTTTGCACTTGATGGTTTTGACTCATATTGTTTTATGTGACTAAATGATTTTAAAAAGTTTTACACTGGTAAGAACTACAACCACTTGGCATCTTGTACTGTAGAATCAATCTTAGGATTTTAAACATAAGATTTAAAACAAAATCTTATTTCAAAGTTCACATTATTGTATTAACTCAGGGTAGAAATTCAATTTCACATAAACCAATCTTAAAGTACTATCAGCTGTTGTAGGTATAGCAGAGAAGCACTGATATAGTGCCATACATGGCACAGTGCCAGGGGGGTGGGGGTAGGAGGGTAAGGGGATGTTTTGTTCTGTTGTACATAGGGTCGCTATGAGTCGGAACTGACTCGACAGCACCTAAGAACAACAAGACGTCTACCTCAACTTCTGGAATTACTTTAGTTGGGCATTTAACTCTCTAGTAGCTTGGAACATCAGTTTGAGATTGAATCTTCTGAAGAGCCGAGTGAAAAAGCTGGGTTTCTTCTACTTATTCAAAGCATTATTGTGAAGTAGTTTGAATTCCATTAATTGATTAATAATTAGTAAGCTCCACTCAGAACTATTTTGTAGCCAGTCACATGGTTTTGGAAGGAGGCACGCTTTCTATAGCTTAAAGCATCATGTTGGGGGCTGAGGGTGTAGCTCAGTGGTAGAGTACATGCTTAGCATTCATGAGGCCTTGGATTCAATCCCCAGAACCCAAATCAAAACAAGCCAGCTAAACAAACAAATCACATTGAACATTACATTGTTGTTGTTGTTGTTGTTAGGTGCCGTCGAGTCGATATCCGACTCATAGCGACCCTCATAGGGTTTTCAATGGCTGACTGTTTCGGGATTGCCTTGGGAGTGGATTGCCAGGCCCTTCTCCCAGAACATTACATAGAAACCCAAAATTTACTATAACAGAAATTTGCTTCTGTCTGCCTGAAAATTGGCCTGTAAGTTAGCAGTCCTAGATAGAAGAAGACTTTAGGTTAATTTTTAATTTTTTTAAAGGAAGATAAATGTATTAGTTTACATTTTACCTCTATAACTCCTTTACTCATTTGAAGTTGCTATTTTAGGGAAAACTGATAGCCTACTATAACTATTTCTGTGCATTTTCTGGGGGTATCCTTGAGCATCTGCATGTATGGTTAGAAATTATTTTCTTCCCCATTCATATACCTAATGTCTTTAAAAGCTCTTGTAAATTAAAAGTCAACCCTGGTTGAATTTGTATTTTTGAATTTCTGTAAGGAAATTTTGATTTACAAAAAAGAAGTTTAAATACATTTTAAAGGACATGCATTTGTAGTGTCAAGTTAGACATATTGGAAATAGTTCTTGAAAAATAACATTTATGGGTTTAAAAACGTTTCCATTCTAGAGACTATATCCTAAATTTTCTCTTTTCATCCATGTTCTGATACCACATTTGAAATATTAGCTTTGTTTTGTCAACCAATATTTGAACTTTTTCCATGTGTGGATGTCGTTTTTATCACACATGCATTGATACGGAAGGTAACAAAGTAGTCCTATAAGTACTAATTACTGTTACAGTGACCTCTAGGGAAGGAGTCCTGCCACTGACTGACAACCACTGACCTCATCTCAGGAGGGAAAGTTCTTACCTTTTAAATGTTTCAGAAGCCCCTTTTGTCAGCAGCCAAAGGAGGGAAAGGAGAAAACTTTTTGTAACCAGTGAGACATTCTCTGTAAAACTTCATAGCATAACATTGTAACCATGCCTGTTGAGAAGTGAGCAAATTAAAAACGATTTGTTACGATAATCTGAATCATAAGTACATTGTTTTAACAATTAAAAATAATCACATTAATCCGTAATTACTGAGTTACCTTTGCCAGGGCTAGACAAGTGCTTTACACCCAGGACCTCCATAGCATATTTCCATTTATTTTAAGCAAAATAAAGGCAGTTTTTTTGTCAATGCTAGGAATTAGATTTCCCCTAAAAACCCATGTTTCTTTCAAAGATTGTTTCTTTTATTTTTAACCACAATGTTGGGCATATATAATGTGTGAGAAATAATTGTTTATATATTGATTTGTCATTTTAGAATAATTGCAGAAGTATTTGGTGATGGGAAAGGAGACCTGATTTATTTATTTATTTTTTGGTGCTAGTGATTGAATCCAGGTACTTGTTTATGCTAAGCAAGTTCTCTACCACTAAGAGACCTAACATTTTTTTTTTCCTCTCAGTACTTGAGAGTTGAACCCAGGGCCTTGCACATATGTTGCAAGTGCTTTACCACTGGGCTGCACCCTGAGCCCACTTTTACTTTTTTAATTTTGGGGCAAAGTCTTGCTAAGTTACATAGGTTGCCTCTTGCCTCAAACTCATGGTCCTATTACCTCAGCCTCCCGAGTTGCTGGGATTATAGGTGTGTGCCTCAATGCCTGGGAGAGACTGACTTTTAAACTACTTTTAGAGTAGCTTTGGAGCTTGTCCAATTCTCCCTCCCCACCAGTGGTGGGGATTGAACCCAGGGCACATGAACAGGCTAGGCCAGTGCTCTACCACTGAGCTGTAGCCCCATCCCCAAGGTTGGCTGATTAACAGAGTTCAGTTCTAGGAGAGAATTCAACTTAAAGAAGTCAGCTAAGTGTAATGGCACATGCCTGTAATTCCAGTACTCAGGAGGCTGAGGCAGGAGGATCATGAGTTAGAGGCCATTGTGGGCTACATAGGTGAGACCCTGTCTCAAAAATCGAAGCAAAGTATTTTAAAGAAGTGGAGAATACTATCAATTGGAAGAACTTTGATTGATCTTGAAGCTGTTAACAAAATTTACATTGCTCTGTCTACTCAGTAGTAAAATAAGTCAGTATGTTTGCTGAGTTCTGTATTCCATAAGCATTATGTACCTTCTGCTTGCTAGATGCTATTCTAAATACTGGGGTTACAGCTGTGAATAAAACATAAAAAGTATTTTTCTAATGCCAGTAGATAAGTAAAATATATAGGCTATTAGGTTTTTATAACTGTTACAGTTAAAAATAAAGCAGAAGAAAATGGGAAGTAAAGAAGAGAGAGTGCTTTCCAATTTTAGCTGGACTGGTCAGGAGGGGACATTTGGGAAGATTTAATCAGGGAGAGTTTTAGAGGAATGAGCCTTCTAGGCCAGAGTGTAAATGCCCTAAGGATGAACAAGTCTGGCATGTTCAGGAATAGCAGAGGCCAGTGTGGCTGGAGCTGAATGGAGTGGGGACACTGAACAGTAGGAAAGGAAGTCAGATAACATAGGGAAGGGGAGGTAGGGAGGTGCTCATGCCTTTTGAATAGATTCACTGGTTAAAATCCAGTAACAATTTTCCCAATGACATTTTAATATTTAATAAAGTTGAAAAGTAAACCATGGAGGAAAGTTTTAGGTCCTCCATATCTATGGATCCTGCTTCAAAGAAGTATGGATTGAAAAGGTGGCTGGTGACAGTCTTTCCACTTCTGCCTGAGCTACCTGGGACAACCAATGTCAACTGTTTCTTATGCATCTCTCCCGAGATTCTCTGAATACATGGAAAATGTACTTTTAATAATTAAGATGCTCTTTTGGTGTGTATGGATTGGTGAAATCAAAGTTTTTATAAGAGCTATTTGAGGAATATATTTTGCTATGCCATCTTTGGAGGAGCTAATTAGGATTGGGATAATCCTCTACAATTAAACTAGTGTCTCTTTTTTGTTTACATAGTATGTTTTGTAAGTAGACACAGAAAGCAAAACTGGTGCAAATAACTCTACATTTAGCTGGAGTACCTTTCATTCACCATCTACTCTTGTCTTTGGAGAACTTTCCCTGAACTACTCAGTAAAGAGAATTATTAAAACCTCAATTCACCAGAGTCTTGTACTAGAACTGTTTCTTAAAGAGCCCTTTTTGAAGAAAATATCTATATAGAATCATCTGAGATTTTAATAGACTTCTAATAGAAATGAGGGTATGATTTGATAATTAGGCAAAATTCTTAGTATCAGAGAACGTTACTTCTCAAAAAAAATGTTAGCTTAATGCCTTTTAGGAAGATTTTTATCAAGATACGTTAGAGCAAAATGTGATTTCAGAATAACCTTGAAGTGACCTGAACATATTGTACTACTTAAAAAACTTAAGCAGAAAAAGTATTTTTTCCCCCAGTGATCTTCAATCTTTTGTATTTTCTGTCATTACCTTTTGACTTTCCCTTTGTATAAATGAATGCAGCTTTCTATTATCAGGGAGGGCTAAGCAGGGGAAGCAGAGGCAGGAGTAATTGTAACGGATTTAAGACTTCCAATCCTGTAGCTCATTGTCTTTAGACTTTTGGTTTGTGTACCCCCTCAAAGAACAAAAAGCATGGACTATGAATTCCCTTGCTCATTTATGTTCACATATGAATCTTTCCTAGTAAATTTACCTACAAAGAATTTCTTACTGGTCATGCATGTATTTTAATACTGTATTTTTTATTAAAACTTAAAACCATTCTTTTTCTCATACAATTCATAGAAAATGTTCATTATATAACTGATTGGCAGACACACTCTTCATTATGAAGCCAGTAAACAAAATCAGCCATAATTTTTTTTCTCCCCAGGGTACTGGGGAGTTCAATGCTGGGCTTCACACATTCTTTGCAAGTGCTCTACCACTGATGAGCTGCAACCCCCAGCCAATTTTTTACTTTGTTCTTTTTATTTTTTGCAGTACTGGGGGTTGAACACAGGGCCTTGCGCTTGCATTCTCTGCAGGTGCTGGACCACCGATCTGCACCCTCAGCCCATTTTTTTTTTTAACTTTTTTGAGACAGGGTCTCGCTAGGTTACACAGACTACCTCTGGTCTTGAACTTGCAATCCTCCTGCCTCTGCCTCCCAAGCTGCTGGGATTATAGGCATGCACCACCGTGCCTGGCAATTTTTTACTTTTTTAATTTTAGCTTTTTATTTTGAGGCATGGTCTTGCTAAGTTACACAACACAGGTTGCTTTTGGCCTCTAACTTGTGATCCTCCTGCCTTAGCCTCCCGAGTTTCTGGGATTAAAAGCATGTGCCACTGCACCTGGCAATAATTAGCCTTAATTTCAGTCAGAAAAATTTAGTGCCACTTTTTCTGTTAAAATAATTTTGTTAATATAAACACCTTTACTCTTGTCTCTTTTTAAATGGATAAATAGATGAATGAATGAAACAGAGTGCAACCAAAGTTAGTTGTTATCCCTTTGGGGTCTCAGAGGTTATTTTGTACCCTAAGGAAATGTAAGTTATGAGATACAAGAAATAAAATGGGAGAAGTAACATCGTAGGAGGGGATGGAAAGAAGAATGAGTGGTGCTGGGACAGTTCTCAGATCAGGTTTAGGAGTAGACTGTGGAAGCAGATCTGTAAATAGATTCTCCTTGAACTATCCTAACTTCCTGGGAAGTTGTCTTCTCCAGTGTTTCTGAGCCTTACTTTGAAGAAAGCTGCTCTACCCTGTCTTATATTCCCTCTGTCTTTGGCTGGCTTAGCTGTACTCGTTGGGATATCTTAACTTTTTCTTTAGTAGCATTCAGGAAAGGTAGAAGATAATGAAAGCCATGCTTAACAAGATTGAGGTGTCCCAGGACAGGCAGAGAAAGTCACGGGTAGGAAAAGGCAGTGGAGACTGACCACATACCCATATTCTTCATTTTTTTCAGCACATGATTTTTGTGACTTGTTAGTAATCATGACTTAGGTCCTATGTTCACTGCCACTTCTGTTTTTTTGGAGACAGGGTCTTGCTGTGTATCCCAGGCAGTCCTCAAACTTGTGGTCCAGAGTCCTCGGATGAAAAGCATGTACCACCACACCTGGCTCCAGTGTTTCATTTTTTTTTTTTAAAGACTGCAATCCCTCCAGGCCTTGAGTGTTGTAACATTTATGGCACTTACAAGCTAAGCTAATATACATTCTTTCAATTAAAAAAATGCCAAGTGTTCAAATTTAATAACTAAAAACTAAGTTCCAGAAGATCTACTTGATAATGTATATGTACTTTCCAGAAATTAGAATGCTTAGAATATATTCATGGAGTGGTAGGAGGATAATGTTTACGATCAGTAGAGAAGTAGAAATTTTACTCATATAAGAATTTTGGACAACATGAGTTATGTATATTCCTTGAAAACTCCCTAAGTAATAGGGTTTGTTGGAAAATAGTGTTGAGGCAGTCCACTGGAAATCTGTGAAACTTAGTACACAGGCACTAACAAAACTAATAATTGGCATCTTGGATGATAACTTGGATAGCCCAGGCAGGAAGCTCAGTGTGGCTGGAAACTGCCCCTATGCTGCTGAGTGCTGTTGAGTTGGGTCCAACTCATAGCAACTCTATGTATAACAGAATGAAACACTCCCTGACACTGTGCCATGCCAGGCACTATGTCTGTGCTTCTCGTGTTCATAGGGTTTTCACTGGCTGATTTTTTTTTTTTTCCAGGATTGCTTTGGGAGTGGGCTGCCACATCCTTCTCCCATTTTTGCAATGCTGGGGAATGAACCCAGGGCTTCAGAGAGCAAAGAGTAGTGCTCTACCAACTGAACTGAACCCCACCCCTGGAAACTGCCCCATGGGACATCAAAAATGCATGGAAGCTGGTGTGGTGGCACGCACCTGTAATCCCAGCTACTCCAGAGGCTGGAGGCAGGAGGATCACAAGTTCTGGGCTTTCCTGGGCTACATAGTGAGTTTAAGGCCAGACTGGTCAACTTAGTGAGACTCTGTGTCAAAATAAAAAATGAAAAAGGGCTAGGAGTATAGCTCAGTGAGTCAGCATTTGCATAACATACCCAAGGCCCTGGATTCAGTCCCCAGTATGAGGGGAAAAAATTGCATAGAGCAAGTTGAATGGGAATGTTGGTGGTAGGTGCTGATGTGATGATGCATAGTGTGGGCTGCCAGTGAGGCTGCCCAGAAGGTAGTGCCACCTGCCATTAGCAAAGAGCTCTCCTAGCCTGGAGGTTCACTTCTCTGGACAGAGAGTTGGGGTGCAGATGCTAATTTCTAATTTTCTTGAAATAGAGTTAAAATGGTCTTTCTTTGTGCAACAGCTGAGCCAAGAGATGTTTTCTGCTGAAGTTATTATTCTTTTCCCACAACTGGCTCCCCTACCTATTGAAGAATCCCATGTGAAACAGTATAGCCCCTATACTGTACCAGTCATATCGGAGTTAACTGATGTTCCAGAAACATGTACAAATTCTATTTCAGAGCAGACTGAGATCCTTGCTCCTATCCACCCCCTGCTTGAAGCTGGGACTTTAACTCTTCATGAAGGTAATAGAAGCTCAAATTAGTAAAAGCATATATCCATTTGTAGCCTTGAGTGTCCCCAGAATTAGATCTACAAACCATTTCCAGGATTTCAATTCAGGGTGATTTTTTTTTTTAATTAATGCTCATTTCAAGAGCATCCTTTTTTGTTTGTTTAGTTTTTAAAGAATTTGTCATCAAATTGTAGTTACTAGAAACAGTGTTCCTATTTAGGGTTGTGTAATCAATATACTAATAACAACAACAATCAACATACTATAGCAAGCCTAGGGAATGGGTTTTACTAGCTAAACACTAACTTCTGATGCTGAGGTGATGCTATTTAATATGACCTGAGAATGTTGTTGTTGTTGTTGTTGTTGTTAGGTGCCGTCGAGTTGGTATCCGACTCATAGCGACCCTCTGTACAACAGGGAAACACTATTGTCAGTGCTTCTCTGCTATTCATAGGGTTTTCAATGGCAGATTGATTTTTGGGAGGGGGTTGCCAGGTCCTTCTCCCAAGCCTACAGCTCCTGGTGTTCCCAGGTGGTCTCCCATCCAGGTAAAACCCAAGCCCGACCCTGCTTAGCTTACGAGATCTGACGGGATCAGATGCCACAGGGCTATGGCTGCAGGCTGACCTGAGAATAGCAGATTGGTTAACATACTTAGGACTGTTACAGTATCAGTCTCTCCTCCTTGCTTTAATTTAAGGCAACTAGAAAAATATCAAGAGATAGTTGATACATTTGAGAAAAAATAAGCTTTCTTAACATTTCCTTTGTGGATGATCTCCAGTTTTTTGAGGTCAAAGGAAAAAATTACAGTAATAAGATTTCCCACTTGAAGCTTACTTCAGTAGCTGTTGACTCCCTTCATAGAGCTTTGATTAGTTTTCAGTAAACAGCTCTGACAATACTTTGACAAATGCTGTTTTCCCCCTTAAGATGGTTCCTTAAATTATATTTATCAAAACTTGAGTATTTCTAAGGATAAGTAGCATTTCAGAATTGGTTTTACAAAAGGAACTTGACTAATACAAGATTGGATTGCTTTATTTAAAAAATTTTTAAATTTTTCTCATAAATCTTTTAATAACAGTAGATGGAGAAAACATTGTGACATTTAAGTCCCATATGAGGATTATTTTTCATTCCTAGATCTCCAACAGAATCACCTGAGACTAAGATTCAGAATGGTAAGTACACAAATTAAGGACCATTCTTTCCAAAGGTGACTGTAGAATGGATTGCTTTAAAAGTCATTTTATGAGCTGGGCGGGGTGGTGCACACCTATACTCCCAGTGGCTCGGGAGGCGGAGGCAGGAGGACCACAAGTTCGAGACCAGAGGCAGTCTTGGTAACTTAGCGAGACCCTATCTCAAAAAGTGTGTGTGTGTGTGGGGAAGGGCAGCTCAGTGGTCCAGCACTTGCAGAGCATGCAGGCGCGAGGCCCTGGGTTTGACCCTCAGTACCGCAAAAAAAAAAAAAAAAAAAAAAAAAAAAAAAATTTTTTTTTTTTTTTTTTTTTTTTTTTTTGAGTAGTGAAGAAGTGTAAGCTTTACTCAGTGGAACAAATGTTCCCCAATCTTTCCTTAGGGAGAATTACTTTTGAGTTTTCTGAGGTCTTGTGAATAGGATGCAAAGGTAAAATGTAGAGTTACTTTTTGTGTGATAGGACATGTTAGTTGCTATAGTTTTACTTCTGATGTACTGTACTTATCTTTCTTTAAAGCATTATTTATTTTGATTTCTTTTGAAATAGAGTCTCACTTTAGCCAAGGCTGTCTGGGAACTTGCTCTGTAGACCAGACTGCCTTGAACTCAAAGCTGTCTTCCTGCCTCAGCCTCATTATATATATGCACTAACTATATTATATAATTTATGTGTGGCCCAATACTGGGATTACAGGTGTATGTTACTATGCCTGGCATAATTTTTTTAAAAAAACTTTGCTTTGATAAGGGATGGAGTTGGCCCTTTTAAGGGCAAAAATATCTTTATTTATTTTTTAAACTAGCTGGAAACTTATCAGCTCATGATTAGTTGGGGATTCTTCTTAAAGAAACAGCAAGCACCTGGGCACTGTGGCACACCCCTGAATCCCAACTACTTGGGGAGGCTGAAGAGGATCACAGGTTTGAGGCCAGAGGTAGCCTACTTAACTTAGAGATACCCTGTCTCAAAATAAAAAATAATAGAGGGGAGGCCAGAGGTTCAACCTTGTCAGTACTGAAGCAAAGAAAGAAAGAAAAGGAGCCGGAGGTGTGGCTTAGTGGTGGAATGCTTGGTTACTATACATGAGGCCCTGGGTTCAACCCCCAGTACTACAAACAAAAACAATGCCCACACATACACACGTACACAACCACCAAACAACATACAAATATATGATTTCACATCTGTTTGGTTTTATATCCATTGAACTCATAAAATATTTGTTATGCCCAGATTATAAATAACCTCTGATTGTTCATTCAACCCTAAAACATTTATCTTCAGTGCCTGTACGTATCCTGGCACATTATCTGCTGAGTTCTGGGATGATTTATGAAGTACCTGCTTTATCAAACTGTGCACTGCAGCTGGAAGCAAATGCTCAGCATAGGAGCTGTTTTGCTCCCAGACACTTAAAATTGAGTGGTGGAGACAGGTCATAACCATACAAAACAGAATTGTCCATTTTAAAATTTTTGAGTTTTTTTATATTCTTCATTATAATAAATGTATTCTATATTGCTTGAGTCATAGAGTCCCCCTAGAGAATAAATCTGAATAATTTATGTATAGTTACTGATATTTACACAAACAGCAATAAGAGTTCGGTAAAATAGGTTACTTTGTGTATTACCTTCTCACATGTATTATATAACACTGACTGATTTTTACGTTTTTCTTTGTGTGTCTTTCAAATAGATGACTTGAAGGATGATTGAGAGGGGGTACCTAAGTGACCTTGTCAAATAAATGTGATCCTAAAATGTTTATAAAGAAAGAGACCTTATCTTATAAACAAACTCAGGCCCAGAAGGTGGTGATATCTCAGGATTAGAGCATAAATTAATAACAAATTAGTAGTGGGGATTAGGTAATTCCCAAATACAGGTCTGAATCATGATAAATACTCAAACCTCAAAGAACAGTTTTAGTAAGGATTATGTTGCCTTTTTTTTTTTGCAGAATAGATTCAATTCTTGATTCTCATACCAGCTCTGAGAGAGGATGTGCACTGATATTTTATTGATAAGGAGATTTAATGATCCAGAGTTTTTGACATAAGCAAGGATGATAGGATTATCACTCCAACCTTTATAGTGTCATGCTATAAATGAGACTAGTGTCATGCTATAAATATAGTGTCATGCTATAAATAGTTATAGTGTCATGCTATAAATGAGACACGTCTAACCTGTGGCCCATTAGCGGCCCAGGATAGCTAGTACTGTGGCCCCACGACATTTTTTTAACATATTTTTTTAGCATTTGTTTTCTTCATAATCCTTGTTATATATATGCACTAGCTATATTATATAATTTATGTGTGGCCCAAGACCATTTCTGTTTAGAGGATGAAGTGGAAGGAAGTCAAAGGTTGGACACCCTTGAAAACAGTATTCACCTTTTGTACTTCACAGTGTGAAGGATACTTTAAACTTCGAGAGGTATGTTACAGACTGAGAGGGATTGAGAAATCCACTTAAGTACCAGATAGCAAACTATAGTGAGTATACTCTAAATGGTACATGTTTATCTCTGTTTTCAAGAATGCGTCTAAGGAGGTGACTGTTGTTCCTCAACCTTGCAAATATCACAATAAAACCAATGACGAATAGTGGCAATAGAAACTACCACTTCAAGCTGGATGTGGTGGCATACTCCTGTAATGCCAGCATTCAGGAGGCTAAGGCAGGAGGATCATGAGTTTGAGGCCAGCCTAGGCTTATGGTGAGACTCTGTCTCATAAAACTTTAACAGATAGTCACTTTAAATTGAGCCAAGCATAACCAAGGGAATATTCAACTCAGTACCTTAGCACTGTTTCAACTTCATGGGTAAAGTAGCTTGAATTTGTAGAAAGCTGCTTATCAAAGGTGCTGCTCTTTTGCATTTTTTGCAAGGTGATTATTAAGGCTAATAGAAGTTTTACACTGTCCCCTGGTCTACTTGTTCAGTAGTCACTGTATAGTTAAGTCAATTTTAAGTATTGTGATTGAGAGCTTTAAGATAAGTTTTGGAATACCAGTAATTTTGAAATTTAATTTCTAAAAAGTTTTTTTTAGGCTTCTTTGATTGTGGTTCTGGAAATGATTAAGAGAAATTGGACAGAATATAGAAACATTTTGGGGGAGGGACATAGGTTAAAAGTTAAATTCTATGGATAAAAGTTTAGGTTATGTTTTTTTTCTTAAGCAGTTTCTGAATTGGCATTTGCATTTAGAGTCAGGTGACTTTCAGTAATTCCTATTTACCTTTACTAGAATTAGTTGTTGTTTATTATATTCCTGAGAGCTAAGACTTTCTGTTTACTTCCCAGTGGCAATTTAGGTCCAACTATGCCTAACTTAATTTTTTTTTTCCTGTCCTAGGGGGCTGAACCCAGGGCTTGCATGTACTTTGCGTGTCTACTCCTGAACTGCACCTCCACTTCATTTTTTATTTTTTATATTAGACAGGGTCTTGCTATGTTATGCAGGCTGCCTCTGGCCTTGAATTTGTGATCCTCCTCTTCCATTTCCCAAGTCACTGGAATTACAGGTGTGTGCCACTGGGCCCAGTGGTCTAACCTAAATTTTGTAAAAGAAGAGGATCCTTCACAGAAAATAGTTTTTAGTCTAGTACTATGTGCAGCTTGATTTTTCTTTTACAGTTCTTATTTATTAAGGCAGTCATTCAGGCATACAAAAACCCCATAAATAGTATAATGAATGTGCATATACTACCACCACTTGGCAAAAACATTTCTAATGTATTTAAAGCTTCTTGTATCCTCCTTCTCAGTTGTTTCTCCCATCTCCCTCTCTCCATTCTGCTCCACCAAGTAACCATTGTGCTGAAGTTAGCACTTATTTTTTTATTACTTTTGCTCTCTATGTAGACATTACAATATAATGCCATATACAGTCTTGAACTCTACTATCTAGTATTTTAGACAAAAAAGCTTTTTCAGGTTTTGATAAGTTCTTGTTTCACTTAGGAAAAAAATTCATCATTTTATATGCATATAAAAATTCAAATTTCAGATTCTTATGTTACACTAGTAAAATCTCTATTAAGCTAATTTATGCATGTTCTTTAATGCCTATATTCTCCATACTAAATTGAAGTGTAGTGCCATAAAAGGTATGTAATATGAGTATTCAAATAGCTGTTTTATGGTAATCACTCCTTACTTCTGTTGAACTTGAGCCAATGACCTGAAGATTATTACTATACCATTTTCATTTACTTGGCATGTATATTTATAAGACTTACATAAAATCTAGAAAAAAAATCAAAAGATAGTTTTAAGTAGAATTGCTGCAGTTCAGCTGCAACCTAGGATCCAGGGGTCCCTGAAGGCGGGTGAGGAGTTGGCGATCGGTAACAGAGACACAGCAGCTCGGAGGCAGTGTGATTCTGTTCCGTTTATTGCTCAGATAGTTCAGGTTTTTTTATACAGTCTTTTTAGGCTTAGGTCATGCAAGTAGTAAAAATAGCACATGCAGTTATCCATGAAACAAAGTTTCACAAGCACCTGTTAATCATAACAGCCCATAGTTCAAAGCATAAACTTTACTATCTTTAGATAACAAACACCTGGAAGGTCTCTCTCTCTCAGGCTTTTTATAAATGATAAGCTATAATAGGGTATTTGAACTCTATTTTTATTTATCATTTTAACCCCTTGTTCATTATATGTTTCTATGTAAGGCAGTGGAGGGTCAGGCTGACCAGAACAACAGCTTCTACTCTTTTTCTCTAGCTGGGAACCAAGGTCTGCCTTTAGATAGATAAGCACCTCCCCATGCTGTGTATCCACTCTTTCCCCCAGCTGGGAGCCAAGGTCTGCCTTTAGACAGATAAGCACCTCCATGCTAAATTGTCAAGGAGGCTTTGTGCTGTGGCAACAGGCCTGTGTATTCTTTTGATTGTTCTATACTTTTTTGTAAACCTTAGCTACCATAGGTGGGGCCACTTCAGTCCAAGTAGGGGTTAACAACTCAGCCTGCTGCAGCTGAAGCATAAATTACTTAATGCTTGAGTTCCAGGGTGGAAATTGCTGATCAGCTTTAACTAGAATATTGTCCACATAACCCTTACACTTGGTGGTCATCTAATTTATTTACAAATTCCTCCAGTCATGTCATTCTTTCAGCATTTGTTTCATTAGAGTTTAATACAATATTAGTCATGAGTATTAGTCCTAAACATGAAGTAATTATGTACATAATAATTAGAAGCAGTAATCCTATTCCTAGAAAGCAAAAAGCACATTTTCCTTTTCCCCATCCCTATCCATTTCTTGGAAGATGAGTTCCTTGAACCCCTCTTCCCCATATCCAGACCTTGTCAGACAATATGGTTAGAAATGCCTGTGGCATAGGATATTGCCTAGACACTGATTTTGCTTTATTTTTATGTAGTCATTATCCAGCTTGTTAGCTATAATAATATATGGAATATGTAGAAAGTACCATAGTGAATCTAGAATCCAATGAATATTTCTTGAGAAATTTCTTTATTCATCAGTTACTTATTGAGCACATTGTAATGTTAAAGTGTTATGTGTTTGTGGCCTTTTAATTTTATCAGGTCTGAATCTGCAGACAATAATGAAATTTTTCACCAAGTTGGTAATTGATTTATTATATAATGATTACAGAAAAGTAATAGCAAAGAAATAGTGAGTGAGAGTTACATCATGGGCCACAATGCTTCCCTTGAAAATCTTGCTGAGGAATCCTTGGAGAGAGAAGTGTCCCTCTCTGGGCTAGGATTTCCTTAGTTTATAGAAGTAACAAGTGAAAGCATCACCAGATGACAGTGCTTCACCTGGAGATTATGCTGGGGAATCCCAGAGACAGCTCCTCAGGGAGTCGACTGGGAAGAGTCCAACTGGGATTCTACTAGTTTCTGTTCAGAAAACTTCTTTTATACAGTAAAGGACAAAAGTAGAACATGTCCAAGAAGTCTGTGCATGTCCAGCCTAGCAGATGTGACCCTCTTGAGTGTTTCCTCCAGGTGCTGGCTAGAAACCAAGAAGAACTTTTCCCAAGGCATAAATAACTTTATCAGTGCACTTGTCTCAGGAGAGTGACCAGTTCTTCTGAGGAACTGCACATGCTCTCGTCATTTCTATATCAGGTCACTGTTCAGTCACTGACAGAGAAGATTCTCTTAGAGAAACAGTAACCCTTCACAGGTGTTATGTTAGATACTGGAGATCTGAGACATTGTTTTTGTGTTCAAGGAATTAGTAATCTAGGTGAGATAAATACATCTATAGGTAGGTAATGAGGGTGATAAATTCTGTATTTTGTGAAGAAAGAGCTTTGTAAGTGTTAGGGAATTAGTTCTGCTGGGAGGTTGAGGTAAGAATGGGAAAAGATATAAGTGTTGGAGAAGAACTCTCAGAAGGTGATAACTAAGTGAACTCCAAGAGTTACTAGGTTTTACTAGGGAAAAGGACTTTTCATATGTAGGAAGGTATTATAGTTTAGTGGTAAAGAACACACATTTGGAGTCAACTGATTTGGTATGGAACAGGTTTCCTTGCTTATTCTGATGTTGGTAATGTTATTTGAACTTGATGAAGTTCTTTAACACAGTGCCAGGCACACACTAGACATTCACAGAATGAAAACTGCTGCTGCTACACTGTTGTTCATACTCATGTTATTAATCAATATGCAAAGTCAGAGCAGTATGAAAATATTTACTGATATTTCCAAAGACTCATGAAACATGGCTGCAGGTAGAACGTGTCTGTTAGGATGGTTTGGAGAGCTGGGAGGTACAATGACAAAGCAGCATAGTAGACAATGTGTGGTCCCTGCCTTGATCACCTTTATTAGCTGATGGATCTATCTACTAGCCGTTGTGTTGTCTGTTAACCCCTTATGGCTGCTCCCTTCTCCAGAGTATTTGGCCCTTCTGACAAGGCAGCTGTCTTGCTCAGGTGGATTTTCCTTCCCCATCTGCAGCCAGTGACACACAGATAAGTGGGTACAAAAGGTCAAGTCCCTCATCTCAAGGCAACACCACCTAAATGGTATCATTAATGCTCCAGCATGCCCTGAGGGAGCTGAGGCACTGCCCTTGCTTAGCTTATTTCCCCGGCTCTATTCTATTTTTCCTACTCCCCTTCTGATAAAACTCCCTGAAGAAATAACTAGTACAAGAATCCTTGTCTCTGTCAAGTCCTGTCTACTACTGTGGCATTCCACACAAGTCAGGTACTTGAGACTAGGTAGGAAAGGTACTTAAATGCTTGCCTTAGAATTCTGAGTCCTACAGGCAATGAGAAGCCTATTGCAATTTATAGGGATCACTCTAGGACAGATTGGCATGGAAACTGGCAAGAGGCCTCCAATGGGAGCTTTACATGTTCTGAGTAAGGAATGATAGATTCCTCAATCATTTATCATTGATTGTGGCAGGGGAGATGAGAAATGGGGGGTTCTAGGGAAGAACTGATAAGTCTAAGCTGATTTGAATGTGGTCAGAAAGGATTAAAGAAGCTCTTGATTGGATAAATAGGTAAATAGTTATATCAGTTTTAATAGTAGAAAGCACAGGAAATGGTACTTTTGGGGAGAGTTAATAAGTTCATTTTTGGCTGTGTTGAATTTAAGGTACCTTATGGAATATCATAAGTGGAAATGTTCAGTAAGCAGTAGGACATATCTGTCTACAGTACGGAAGATGGATCAGGTCAACAGTATTAAGACAGTAGTTTAAATGACAAGGGAGTGTAGGTCTCAAGGCAAACCGCTGAGAGTCCATTTTATTACTTAGAATCCTTTTAGCTGCAAGTAACAAAGAAAAGCTAACAAACTGGTATAAGAGCAAAAGGGATTTATTGGCTTTGCATCTGAACATCCAGTGGTAGAGCTAATTTCAGGGTTGTTTGATCAGAATTCTAGTTCCATTTTTCTGTGATGATTTTTGTCCCACTGCCTTCATATGTCACCTTTGTTCTTGCTTTCCTCATGGAGAAAAGGTGACTCCAGTGTTTCCAGGATTCCATCAGCAAACTGCATATTCTAGGAGAGAGAGCATCTGTGTTCCTGAATTTGTGGCAGAAGTCCTAAGCTTTGAGGTGATTAGTTTTGGAGGAGGCCATTGTTAGCAAGAAAGAAGTATCTCCTAATGGCTTAAGATCAGCTAGGGCTCATTTCTGGAGATATGCTAGGCTTAGGCCTCTCAAAAGAATGGCTGCTGTACTAGGCTGAGGCAAGAAAAGTACACAGTTCATGGTAATCAGATTGATCAGATAATCATCCTACACATGACAGACAGATGTGAAAAGAGGCAGTGAAACAGGAAAATGGTGATAGAGAAGAGAAGAGAGCCCTAGAGAAACACGTCAGCCCAGAGTGGGAAGGGTTTTGAAGACGAAGGACTAAGCCATTGTCAATTCAGACAGCCATTGGATTTGGAAGGCCACTGGAGATCTTGGAGCAGTCTGTAGCATGGAGAGGTGGAAGTCACATGGTTGTGTGGGTCAACAACTAAACATGTGGCATGAAAGGGAAGCAGCAAGTGGATACTTTTTTGTTTGTTTTAAAGAGATTAGGTGGTAAATAGTGGTAGTTTAAGGAGGAACAGGGTGAGCCTGGCACTGTGGTGCATGCCCGTAACCCCAGTGACTCTGGAGGCTGAGACAAATTCAAGACCAGAGGCAGTCTGTAATTTAGCAAGACCCTGTCTCAAAAAGTAAAAAAAAAATGGGCTGAGGGTGCCGCTCAGTGGTACAGCACTTGCAAAGCATGCAAGCGCAGGGCCCTGAGTTCAACCCCCCAGTACCACACACACACACACACACACACACACACACACACACACACACACACAAAAACCAGAAAAAAACCCCAAACAAACAGGAGGACCAGGATGAGGTGAAATTAAAGTGTAAATTAAATAAAAAATGATTATGGGAGACTTTTACCCACGTTTGCTGGATTAGATGAATGAATTTAGGATTTGAACTTTGGTTCAACCTCTGGCTGGACAAGCCACTCAGTGTTTTCTGAACCTCTGATGAGTAATAACCACAATAAACATTTCATACAAAAGCTATAAGGGTTAAACAAGGTAATGTCATGTGGAAGATATTTGTCAATTAAACTGTTATACAAATATTAGTTGGTAATAAGCACATTATTTATTTAAACCCTCTCATAAAAATGTAAACTATTACAGAAATCCTAGTGAGTAGAACTGAAAGGTTTGAAAGCAAGAAGAGAAAAAAGAAAGAGAAAAAAGGTATGAGAGAGAAGAGGATGGATGGATAAAAGGAGAGAGAGTGAGCACGTATGAATGAATGAACACAACACAGCTCTGAACACAACTATTCCTCTTAGCATTGCTTTGTGATTCCACAAAGCCAAAAGCCCTTAGATTTTACATAACTTTTGTTAGCAGGTAGAAGGGGGCCCTTTGGTCACTTGCATGTATACAGTTTCAGGTCCTTTTAGAATGAGAAGAAAGGAATGCAGTGTCAAATGGTTATTGGTTAGGTTACCAAGATGACTTTTATTTGAAGTTGTTGCAAATAGTAGCAATAGTAATAATAATGTTTAATAGTGATAATGATAAATGTTTGATAGTAACTGGTGCTGTCACTTTGTATGTCACTAAGCTAGCATGTAACTGATTTTGTTGTTGTTAGGTGCTACTGAGTTGGGTCCAACTCATAGTGACCCTATATACAACAAAATGAAATACTCTCCTGCACTGTGCCATGCTCTACACTGTCAGTGCCTCACTGCTATTCACAGGGTTTTTAATGGCTGATTGTTTTGGGAGTGGGTTGCCAGGTCCTCCCATTTTTGCAGTGCTAGGGATCAAACCCAGGGCCTCAGAGAGTGCAGAGCAGGACTTTACCAACTGAGCTAAACCCCAGTCTGTGATTGATTTTAGCTTTGTCTAACTCCAAAGTCAGTGTTTCTTGCCATGTTGTGGTCTGAATAATTCAAAAAATTTTGAATCACACATTGTTATTACTACTTAAATGCCAAGCCTCTTGTAGTTATTAACTACAATTTTATTCCATGTTTGTTTCTAAAGTTAAACAGTGACACTTTTTGTACTAAATCTTAATCAGTCTGATATTTTCAGTTCTAATTGGGTGAATGTCTTACCTAAACATAAAATGAGAAAACACAAACCAAAACAATGACAAAACACTTGGAATGTTGCCAGGTATTGTTGTTAGTGGCTAGCATTATCATTCCTGTCACTATTCTTTATAAATACTTTATATATATGTGAAACAGAATGGATGCTTTAATGTAAAACGGTTGTTGAAGAAATTGTGGAATTTCATTTTGAATAAGCTAAGAAAAGTAAGTTTCCTTAACTATAACTCAGATTCCATGCTGGTTTCAGTTGTGGGAATGGCACTGTACACCGGATACGTCTTCATGCCCCAGCACATCATGGCGATATTGCACTACTTTGAAATTGTACAATGACTAAGATGTGGCCAGGATTGAGAGGTTCCTTTGGCAAGATCCACTGGACAAAGTTGGAGTGAGACTTCATCAGATGTCATAAGAAGCTCTACTGGATGTCAACATAACTAACCTTATAAATAGAAAGACTAAAATTCATGAGTAGAACAGGAAAATCATCCTGACTCATGTGTTGTGTTCTTTATTCTTAATTTTAAAGGAGCCTCTTGTATAGTAGTTTTTTTGTCTATTTTAACATTGTAGTCATTTGTACTTTGATATCAGTATTTTCTTAACCTTTGTGACTGTTTCAATATTACCCTGTGAAAGCTTTTCTTAATGTAACTTTGAGTACATTTTAATTGCCTTCTATTTTTAAAACCCAAGGTCATTAGTTGGGCTTTACTGTTCTTGCTACTGTTTGGCATATACATCTGCCTGGATATATTTCTACTCTTAACCAAAGTTTTGTAAGAATCAATACAAGATTTGGGGCAGGGGATAGGGAGGGAGGATATTTTACTGAGAACTACCTACAAGAGACTTACCTGTAAGCTTGAACTCAGGAGTACAATTTTAGCTATTTAGACTCTTAACAGCTTTTGCTTTAAAACTATTAATGTGTTTCTTAGCAATGAAAAAGAAAAGATCTTGCTAAAATTAATACAAGGTAGATCTCACCTTTTAAATATTTAATTCTTATGCAGACTTATTTCCCGAAAACTTTGGTGATGATTCCTGTGACAGTTGGTGGTTAAGTTGGCATTATTATGTAATGCTTATACATACTATGGAGTTTTTAATAGATGGTAAATCAGTTTCCTCTGAGGCACTATTAACAATGTGTGTACTTAAATTTAGTTTCATGATTGTAACAGGTGCTGCAAATGCATTTGCACATTGTGATAAGGTGTGATGAAATGACTTGTTAAAATCATAACAAAAAGAAGTATAAACTTGGTTAAAATCCTTTCACTCTTTGTATTTTTTTTAAAGATTTTTATCCCTTAGATGTAAAATGACTACCTAATTTTTTGATGTAAATTCATTAAAAACAAAGAGAAAAAAACCAACTCATGTGGCAGTGTATCTTTTCCTTTATGGCTAAATATTGATTTAGTAGTTATTTTTCTGAATTATTTATGATGAAGGACCAGATAAGCGCTAAGTATATCTTAACATATCTCAGAACATAAACATACTGCTGCCTTGGAAAGAAATTAGATATGTATTTTAAGGTGCCTTCCAGCATAAGTTTTGCTGGTTTTTAAAACTTCAGGTATTTTTTGCCCTAATTTTTAAGGACTAGATCCCTTCCCCCCATTACTTAGGGGTTGAACCCAGGGCCTCACATATACTTTACAAGTGCTTTACTACTGGGCTGAATTTTTTATTTTTTATTTTGAGTCAGGGTCTTGCTCAGTTATCCAGGCTGCCTCTGGCCTTGAACTCATGATCCCCCTGCCTCTGTCTCCTGCATTGCTAGGATTATAGACATGTACCACCATGCCTGGCAAGGACTAGATTTTTGAAGTACTTTTTAGTCTAAAAGTCTCAAGTAATCTATAAATCTTTAGAATTTTTAAAGACTCCATTTATATATTCATGATTAGATTGGAATGATGAGGATGATATGTAATTACTTAATTTTGAAGTAGTTAAAATTGAACATGATTATATGTGAGCTATATTTATACTCAAGCAAAATAATGAACATGAAGATTTAACTTAGGATTTGTTCAATTAATGCTCAAATTTGCCATTCCTCTACTATCTCCCACTAAGAACTACTCAGAAATAGATGTGTAATAATTCCTGTGGTGAATTGAAGATAGGAAAGGATATATAGTTTAGATGGGTATATAGATTACCTACCTGGCCTCTTCTCAGAAATCTTTAATTTGTGTTCACTCTTTGCTGAAATCCATTAATTTGCTATTATATAGCTGATGATTGTTATGAACACTGGCTGGTGAGATATATAGAAGATAAATTTAGCCTTACAGGAACTCTTGAAATTAGAGAAAAAGGAACATGTCCATTGAGAGGCAATCAGGGAAGTATATTCTCATTGACTGACAGCTGCAAGGGTCTGGTCTGTTAGTAAATAACAAAGGGGGAGATAATTTCTACTTTCATTGTTTAAAATGAAGTATTTATTAGACAATTCTCCATGGCCACCTTGTCTTTCTGTGTATCTTGCAAGGAGAGGTACTGACTACCTTAATTCTGGAATGTTTTCCAGGGATAGACAGAGAAGACAGAAACAGAAGAGTTAGGGAAGGTAGAGATACAGACAACATGTCCCTCCAGAACAAAGGACAGGTGTGCTGAGAGCCTTGGAGGACAGAGGATGCCTCCTGGAACAACGGGCTTTATGAAAGATGTAGGTTTCCTATGCTCAGGCTTCCTCCTCTGCAAGCAGCCCACTGTGTGTGCAGAAATGACCTGGCCCTCTTTGCATTGCCCTGTGGGAATTGGGACTGGGGAACCAGAACAAGGAACATATTAATACTTTTGCTGTTGCTGTGGGTAATAAAGCTGTTTGTCTCTGACTCTAGAACCTCATGTTTTCGGCCAGCCTATATAAAACTGAGTCAGGCTAACTTGTTACTTTGCAAGCTGAGTAACATGTCAGACGCTTCACAGCATCTGTCAGTTTTGGTGATGAGGATGGGATGCAGCCAGACATGGTCATCTGGAAGAGGAAGGATAATGGCCCCACAAATCAGATTGGGAGATGAGACAACTCTCTAGGATTTAGTAGTAAATGCTTGCATCCTGGTATTGAGTGGGCCAGGAGAACAAGGATCCCTCAGGATCCTACAGGTTAATTAATGGTTGGGGACTGGGCAGTGAGAAGTTGGAAGGCATCAGGCTGCCTAAATAGTGCCATGGTCTTTGCACATGTCCTTTGGGCAGGTGGGAGAAGGGGTCTGAAGACTGTGCGATCATGGGCTGCACAGCCCCAAGGCAGTGAGGCTGTGGCTGATCAGCTTAAGAATCCTCAAAGCTGAGATAGTGTCAGCATGCTGTTCAATAAAGACCTTTGAGTGTTCTGAAAACCTCTGGAGCTCAGTCAGGTGACCCACGATTGAGTAGTCATAAGAGGCTGAAATTGAATATACTTCATTTAGGCTAGGAGGCTGCTGAAGCCAGGCCAACTGTATTCTTGAATATGACATTTCTGTTTCACAATGATGTTTATTTGGCCCTTCCCACTTGTTTGTCTTTGAGTCCAGCTGACTCACCTAAACATGGTACTGTCATGCCAGAGAGTCACAAAGCAGAGAATCAGTTTGGAAAAGACCTGCTTTTCAAGAGAGGTACTTGAACGTCATATCAGAGGGACTAGATCTTTAATCATCTTTCTCCTTAGTGAAGCTCAGGTGAAGGTAGAAGCCGGCAGGGAAGTCAGGGGCGTGGAGGGAAAGAAGAATTGTCTTTGAGGACAATTCTTTGAGGACCGCAGTCCACAAATGCAGGTACCACATCTGTTTCAGAGGCATGAAGAAGGACCAGTCACTCCCCTGCTGGTTAATGCCCACATATGCTAAAGGGGAACTTGTGATGAATGGGATATTTTGTAATTTCTTCAGGAAGTCATTGAATGGCCTTAACTCTGCAAATAGTTTCTTACACATCACTGTCAAAACTATTCTAAAACTAGTTGTTTGTCGTAGTGTACACTTGAAATCTCAGCACTTTGGAGGCTGAAGCAGAATGCTGAATTTGAGGCCAGCTTGGGCTACATAGTAATATTCTGTCTCAAAAATAAGGCAAAATGAAAATAAAAATAAAAAAGTAATCCTATACTGATAAAAATTTGTACAGGTACAAATATAGAAAAATGGGAATTCTCATTCATTGCTGTTGGTAGGAGTAAGGGTTGGTACAAGCATTTGGAAGGTAATTTGGTCCTATTAAATGTGTATTATTTCCCCTCCTCCTCCTCCTCCTCCTCCTCCTCCTTTCTTCCTTCTCCTTATCATACTCCTTTTCCTTCTCTTCCTCTTTCTCCTCTTTGTTCATTTTATTTTCAACACCTGTTTTATGTTCTCAATTAATAAAAACAAACACATAAAATGAAAACTGGATTTATAGTGCAAATTATCTATTTTTTAAAGTGAAAAAGTTTAGAAAGATCTTAAGTCCATAGCTCAAGAAGTAGTGGTAGCCGGACGTGGTGGCGCACGCCTATAATCCCAGTGACTCTGGAGGCGGAGGCAGGAGGATCATAAGTTCGAGACCAGAGGCAGTCTGCATAATTTAGTGAGACCCTGTCCAAAGAAGTAAAAAAAATGGGCTGATGGTGCAGCTCAGTAGTCCAGCACTTGCAGAGCATGCAAGTGCGAGGCCCTGGGTTCAACCCCCAGTACCGAAAAATTAAAAAAAAAGTGGTTAAAGTAAATAACTTAATAGTAGGACAGCAACCAGCAGAATAAACAGGAAACAGGGGAACTAAGGATGAGGTGGTAGACTTTTACTTTAGAATAGAACTAGGCAGAAAATTCTCCAAGATGACTTGGGTTATATACAGTATGTCCTATAGAAGTCACAATTTTAAATATCTTCACTATCATTAAATTCAGGTATATAAAAGAACCATGTATATAACATATGGGTCACAATGAAATACATTAGTTGTATCTCCTGGAAATTGAAAGCAATCTTTAAAATATTCCCCATCATCCTTTTAAGACAACTTTAGGTTACCTTAGAATGGGAAGTAATCACATTTGATTAAGTTAAGCTACAAAAAGTTAAAAGAACCACAATATTTATTGAAAATTAAGTAAATGAGCTGGGTATGGTGGTGCATGCTTGTAGTTCCAGCACTTGGGAAGCTGAGGTGGGAGGATTGATGTGAGTTTGAGCATACCCTGGATTACATAGTGAGTTCCAGCCTGGACTAACAGTGAGATTCTATCTCAAAAAACCAAACCAATCAACCAAGCAATGAACCAACCAAACAAACAAAAAACTAAGTAAATATAGTACATAATATGTATAGGTGGCCCATGGTGCCAATTTTATTTGCAGATGTAGTACTCCGACTCAAGTTTATAAATTAGACCTTTGCCACAGCCTTGGACAAATCTTGAGCTAGTACAGATTTAAGCTGTGCTAGAGTGCTGATTTTAGCATGCTTAGATATAGCATACTTGTTCTTGATAGTCATGTGCTTTGTAAACCCACAATTCACCATGACTATAGTCTTAGCCAAGTGCTGCATAACATAAAGAAGGTATTCCTCAGTGTATGACATTTAATGCTGTACAGTTGGTGTCCATTCACCATTAGCAAGATTTTTCAGTGCTAAGCAAAAAGCTCCTACTGCAATTTGAGAAGGAGTAAAGTATCCCATATTGTAGTTCAACATAATTAGTTCATCAAGTATTTGGCTAAAGCATGTTGCTCAACATCAACCTCTTCAACCTTAGATGCTCTATAAAGGAAGCGCAGAACTAGAGGATGACCCAGACCAAAATTAAAAACTCTTAGAATCTTCATTTCTATTTTTCTGATTTGGGGTTCAGTGTAAGTGGTGTTGGGCTGGGATTTAGCTCAGTTGGTAGAGCGCTGCTCTGCAGTCTCTGAAGTCCCGAGTTCGATTCCTAGAACTGCAAAAATGGGAGAAGGATGTGGCAATCCACTCCCAAGGCAACCCTGAAACAATCTGCCATTGAAAATCCTATGAGGGTCTCTATGAGTTGGACATGACTCGATGGCACCTAACAACAACAACATAACAATGTTGGCACCTAACAACAACATAAGTGGTGTTAGTCACAGAGGTAAAGTCACAAATTTCAGGAGGGTTAATTTCTTCATATTTGGTTGCAATAACTATGCCAGTGACACCAAACAGCTGCAATATCATCTTGGGCACACAATTATTGTGCATGAACAGATTAATGATAGAAACTATCAAAATTAATGATAGTTGTGTACATTGTCTCTTGCAGCAAACTGAATTTCATTTGAACCTGGACTAGCCAGTCAATTAGGATGGCTCTCATCTTTCCAGTGACTTCCCATCCCAGTAAGTATTTTGGTCTGACTGATTGTTCTTCCTCACATTGTCTTAGAGAGGTATAGGTATCTTTCACATATTCAGTACACAGGTTGGGTCAGCTCCATCTTCTTCATTAACAACATTTACTGCAAGAATTTCATCAGACAAAGCTTGACAGGGATGTTCTGCAGTGGCACATCCAGATATTCACTGGGTTTGAAGACGGAGTATCAACCAAAATAGGCTCAGGTGAAAGTTTTTCTTCCTTAACCAGCTGAGGTTCAGGCTCCAGCTCTGGCTCTGGCCCTGGCATAAACACAGCTGCCTTTTCCAGAGGTTCTGGTAGTTTTTTAGCAATAACTTTTTCAGTAGTTGATGTTTTCATTTCCTTTTTTCGGAAGCACTCTCTTCTGTAATTGCTTACTGGCTTTGTTACCAATGTCTCCAGGAGCTGTTCTTGGCTTCCACCTGGGCCTGGAGGCTACATCAGTGGCCAAGGGCACAGGCTTTATGCCTGCTGTAGTGACCTTGGCCTTATTGTCATCATTAATTTTTGTGTTCTTGGTGACCAGTGGTGTCACGGATTCCTTTTCACCAGGTAGTGTTTTTTGAGCAGAAGCAGTACACAAGAACCCCTGACCGAGCCCCTGACCTGACCCTATCACAGACCAACAGCTATTCCTCTACAGCAGCCATTATTTCTTTAAATAATCTTTCCACCCACTTTTCTCTACTCCTTCTTGGCCTACCATAATGCATACAGTGGTTCACTTAATGGTGTCCTATAGGCTTTCTTCACTCTGTTTCATTCTTTTTCTTTTTGCTCCTCTGAGTAATTTCAGATGACCCATTTTCAAACTTACTGATTCTTCTCCTTGAGTGAGTCTGCTTTTGCAGTTCTCTATGGAATTTTTCAGTTCAGTGATCGTGTTCCTTACCTCCAGAGTTTCTCCTTGGCTCTTTTTAATGATTTCTATCTCCATGTTGAATGTATTCTTTTCTTTTTTTTTTTTTTTTTTTTTTTTTTTTTGTCTGTTTGTTTTTGAGACAGGGTCTTACTGTGTAGTCTTTGCTGGCCTCAAACTTGCAACAGTCTTCTTGCCTGAGCCTCCCCAGTGCTGGATTATAGGCATGTACCACCACACATAGTTTACAAAGATGTGCTCTCTTACATTTTTTTTGCAGGGGGAGGGTACTTAGGGGTTGAACCCAGGGCCTTGTATATACTTTGCAAGTACTCTACCACTGGGCTACACCCCTAGCCCATTTAATTTTTTTAATTTTTTATTTTTGAGGCAGAGTCTAAGTTATGCAGGCTGCCTCTGGCCTCAAACTTGTGATTCCCCTGCTTCTGCCTCCCCAGTTGTTGGGATTACAGGCGTGCACACAGGGCCTCTTGCATACTAAGCAAGAACTCCAGCACTGAACCACACCCCCAGCATCTTTTTCTATTTTGTCCTTTTTTTTTTTTTGAGACAGGGTCTCACTAAAGTTGTGCAGGCCACCTCTGACCTCAAACTTGAGCTCCCCTACCTCAGCCTTTTGAGTTGCTGGGATTATAGACATGTGTTGCAGTGTTTAGTCCCATGTACCGTTTTTGTGATTTTGTTTAGTTGGCTTCTATGTTATCTTGTGGCTCACTGAACTTCTTTAAGATTATTATTTTGAATCCTTTGTCAGGCAGTTTGTAGAGCTCCATTTTTGAAAACTTTTTATTAGTAATTTTTAATGTACAACTTAATCGGGCTCATGACATTTCCATACATGCAATTCATTGCATATTCCATTTTTTAGGGGTGGCTTCTGGTGTTCTCTTTTGTTTTGTTTTGTTTTTGTTTTGTTTTGAGAAAGGCCTTGCTGTGTAGCCCAGGCTGGCCTGGAACTTGCTATATAGCCCAGCTGTTCTCAAACTTGTGATCCCTCTGCCTCTGCCTCCCAAGTGCTGTGATATAGGAGTGTGCCGCCATACCTGGCTAATGTCTTTTGTTTCTTTGGTAATGTTACATTTCCTTGATTATTCATGATATTTGTAGGCTAACATTGGTGTCTGTACATTTGAAGAAGTTGACACCTCCTGACACCATTTCTTTTTCCTTTTTCTTTTTTCAATAGCAGGGGATTGAGCCCAGGATTTCTTGCTAGGCAAACATTTTACTACTGAGCTGTGCCCTAGCCCCTTGTTTTTTTTTTTTTTTTTTTTTTTTTTTTAGTATTGAGACAGGGTCTTATTAAGTTGCACAGGCTGTCTCTGGCTTTGAGATTGGAATCCTCTGTCTCAGCCTCCCAAGTCTCTAGGATTACAGGTGTGTACCATGGGCTGCCCCCAACCTTTATAGTCTGGCTTTATCAGGGAAAGCCATTCTCCAGTTGGACTGTCCAGAGATTCTGGGATGGTGAGATCTGCTTTTCACTTTTGGTTTTTGGAGTTTAACTTTGGTATGATTAGTTGAATTCTTTATATTTATCCTGCTTAGAATTCATCAAAATTCCATAATGTTTGAATTATTATTTTTAAATGAATTTTAGAAAGTTCTTTATCCCTCCTTTGTCCCTGAGACTCTGATTACATGTATGTTAGACCACTAGGTATTATTCTGCAGGTCTTTTATATCTTTTCCTCCCTCATTCTTCTTTTTTTAAAATTTTTGCAGTACTGGGGGTTGAACCCATGGCCTCGCGCTTGCATGCTTTGTAAGTGCTGGACCACTGAACTGCACCCCCAGCCCGTTGTTTTTTTTTTACTTTTTGAGACAGGGTTTTGCTAAATTATGCAGACTGCCTCTGGTCTCGAACTTGTGATCCTCCTGCCTCCACTTCCCGAGTCGCTGGGATTATAGGCGTCTGCTACCATGCCCGGGGTTGCTCCCTCATTCTTACTTTTATTTTTCAATTGAGTATCTGTTTTCTGGCTCCATGGTCCTCTCCTCTGCTTTGTCTAATCTGTTGCACACATCTAACCAACTTCTAACTTCTAATACTGTAGTTTTCATTTCTATGGAATGAATTTCCATGTCTGTTGAAATTTCTCTCATGAATTATCTGTCCATCTTTCCCATCATTTAACATTTTAATCATAGTTATCTTTTTTTTTTTTTTTTTTTTTTGCGGTTCTGGGGGTTGAACCCAGGGCCTCGCTCCTGCATGCTCTGCAAGTGCTGGACCACTGAGCTGCACTCTCAGCCCATTTTTTTTTTTTTACATTTGTGAGACAGGGTCTCACTAAGTTACGCAGACTGCGTCTGGTCTTGAATTTGCAATCGTCCTCCCTCCGCCTCCCCAGACGCTGGGATTACAGGCGTGCGCCACCACGCCGGGCAATCATAGTTATCTTAAAGTTTCAATATCTGGGACATATCTGAGTCTGTTTCCATTGAATATTTTCTTTTATGACCATGGGTCACACTTCCTTGTTATTATATATGTCTCATGATTTACATTGCGCTAGAGTGGTGGTGATTGTTGTTAGGTGCTGTTGAGTTGGGTCTGACTCATAGTGACCCTATTTACCACAGAACGAAACACCCTCCAACACTGTGCCATGTCTGGTGTTATGTCAGTACTTCTCTGCTATTCATGGGGTTTTTGATGGCTGATTGTTTTGAGGATTGTCTCAGGAGTAGTTTCCAGGTCCTTCTCTCATTTTTGTGATGCTGAGGATTGAACCCAGAGCCTCAGAGAGTGCACAGTGGCACTCTACCAACTGAGCTAACCCTCAGCCCCAGACTAGAGTAGGGGCAGAGTCAATTTGGTCTATACTTGCTTGAGCTGATGTGCAATGATTTTTGCAGTTTGATTCAGTTCATCAGGGGCCTTAAGTGATTTGTTGGAGAAATCTAGACTTTCTCTTTGGCAAGACTTATATCTTAGTATTGGGGTTTTCTTTGCTTCACAGCTTACCCTCAGCTTGCAGAGGTATTGGATATCCTTCCTTGCTCTAAAGACCAGCTGCCCATATTTTGGGTTGCTGGGTATTTTCTTTTGCTGTCAATTTCTTCCCTATCTTATTCTAATTTTTTTAGAGAGGCTTTTCTGAGCAACTTTTTAGTTAGGAGTCTGAAACCCCATTTAATTATTAACTATAAAGTTTAGCTAGAGGAAGAAACTATATTTCCTGGATAGTTTTTTTCTCTTTAAGATACTTCTCTGTTTTTACTATTATTTTTCAGCATAGGTACTATAGAAAAGTAATCAAGTCTATGATGCTTGTATATCTTACCAAAATCTTCTAAAACTTATAATTAATAATAAAACCAGATTTTTATTTTTTACTTGATAAATGAACTGGGTTTTAGCTCAGTTGGTAGAGTGTTGCTCCACACTCTCTGAGGACCCAGGTTTGATCCCCAGTATGGCAAAAATGGGAGAAGGACATGGCAATCTATTCCTGAATCAATCCCAAACCAATCAGCCACTGAAAACGTTATGAGGGTCACTATGATTGGGGCCTGACTCGACAGCACCTAACAACAAAAACAACTTGATAAACTTGATAAATAAAAATTGTATGTATTTATCATATATAACACAGTGTTCTAGAAATATGGATACATTGTGGAATGATTCAATTGAGCTAATTAGCGTATACATCGCCTCACATACTTATTTTTTGTGGTAAGAATGTTTAAAATCTGTTCTCATAGTGTTTTTCAAAATACAATAAAATTTTATTAACTATAGTTATCATGTTGTGTATAGATCTCTTGAACTTATTCCTCCTATCTAACTGAAGTGTATATCTTTTGGCCAATATCTCTTGATACCCTCACCTGCTACTCTTAAGCCTTGGTAATCACTGTTCTATAACTTTACATGCTGGTGATGGAGCACAAGATTTTTAATACAAAGTTCTGGTTAAAATTATACTTTCGAGCTGGGTGTGATAGCACAGGCCCATAATCCCAGGAACTTGGGAGACAGAGGCAGGAGGTGGCAAGTTTGAGACCAGAGGCAGTTTGTGTAATTTGGCGAAACCCTGACTCAAAAAGTAAAAAAGTGGGCTGAGGGTGCAGCTCAGTGGTCCAGCACTTGCAAAGCATGGAAGTGTGAGGTCCTGGGTTCAACCCCCAGTACCACACACATGCGCACACACACGTACACACACACGCGCACACACACGTACACACACACGTACATTATACTTTCAACTGAGAGAAAACTGGGACAGACCTAAATTGCTACTAATTAGAAATATATGTAGGCTATGGAGATGCTAAGGTATAGTTAAAGATAAAAACTAGCATTTCCAGTGGATTACTTTAGGAGACAGAAGTGTCCAACAATAGTGGGGGCAAGAAGTGAGAGCTTGCAAATAGTAAAATTTGAAACTTTGAAGGTTTTCATGCCCATCTGCTTCTGAAACTTCCTGATTATAGGTCTTCTTTTTTTTTTAATTCAAGCTTCTGTAAACTTTTATTTTATACTTATGGGTTACTGCTAATCAGGGCCTTAGCTTCTGGCTCATTTCTACAAAGATACTTGTTGGGAAGTTGTGGTAATGTTTGTTGTTGTTAGATGCTGTGGAGTTGGTGTCTGACTCATGGTGACCTTATGTATGACAGGTGAAACACTATTGTCAGTGCTTCTCTGCTATTCATAGGGTTTTCAATGGCTGATTGTTTTTTAGGAGTGGGTTGTGAGGTCCTTCTCCTAAGCCTACAGCACCTGGTATTCCCAGGCAGTCTCTCATCCAAGTACTAACCGGCCCAACCCTGCTTAGCTTCAGAGATCTGACGGGATTGGATGCCACAGTGGTATGGCTGCAGATGTGGTAATGGTAGAAACTGGATATATTCCTACTAGGAAGCCACAGTTACTTACTAGTCAATAAACCAAATGCAGATGGAAGCCTGCATAGTTATTGAGAAATCTATGATTTTCTGAATTTATAAAATGCATTTTTATAGGTAAGAAACAATGGATCTTTAAAAAAAGACAATTGTCTAAACAAAATGGTGTGGACAGATGACTTACATTATAGGCACATATCAGTGCTTGTGATGCCCCAGTGCAGAGGGAATCTGTCTACTGGCACACAAAAGAGTGATGTTTCTTAGCCCTGTAATTCAAGCAACTGGAATCTGATATATTTTACTTATAGTTGTGCTAAAATATTACCCAGCAAATTAGCTGAGCTAATTTATCACCAGCAATCTGCTGAGGTTTGATAGAAATATCAGGCAACTTGTCCATCTCATCACTACATTGAGCTGGGGATTAGCACAATATAGTACTTCAAAATGAGATGACTTTTGCTCCAGCATGGGAAATATCATGACCTCAAACATTGCTTTGTCAAACCAACCAACCTAACAAAACCCTATATTGTCGACCCATGGCTCATTCCTTCTTATGGTGCCTCCTATATTTCATCTATAATGATAACACAGTCACAAGATTTATGAACACAGGAGATTCTTATGTATTAAAACTGAGCAAGGTGGGTTGTATGATGAACAATTCCCTAGAATCCACTCAGAGTATGTGCTCTGGAAAAACCACAAGGTATTAGTATCAGATTAGATTAAATCACACACATGCATATATTACACACATAAGTATATTCCATAGAGGCAATCAGAGAAAAATTGGTGAAGAGAAATGTACAATTATGCACGCACACACACACACACACACACACACACACACACACTTTTTTTTTCTGTACTAAGTCTGTAAACATCTGGGAAAATGCCCAGCAAAGTCACTGTGGGCCCTTTGAAATGCTGACCATTGAGGATTTGGGGGTGGGGCAGAAATTTAAGATCATATTGGAATCCCAGAGAAGTGAAGAATCAATGGTTCATGGTGGGAGTAACTATATTTCACTGACATGTTCAACTAATCTGGCCACTTTGAAACTATGTTTCCTATCTGGAAAAAGGAATGACCAAAAATGCCTTTTAGCCAGTTAACATTTCAGGAGAAATGAAGAGAATAAAAAGGAATATGTATCATATACAGAAAGTGCCAAAAATGTATGCACACCTTGGACAAACACTTCCCATTTTGCTGTTTTAAGAATGAATTGTAAGCTTGTTCTGATGTGATAGTAGAAATATAACCCAGGATGTCATACTACACATTGCTACCAAAATTTAATTCAAGTTTGAAAGGTGATACATAAGATAACTTCTCCTAAAATATGTGTACATATTTTGGCACCTGTGGTTTATGTGTGTGTTACTATCACAAAACTCAAAATCCTTGAAAAATATCCAATCCTTTTCTTGTAGGTGTGGTTTAGACTTCTATACATTGCATCAAAAGTCTCAAGTACAGTTAAATGACACATTTAAATACTGGAATGTGACTTTATTTTAAAAAACAAAAAAAAATTGGGCTTAAGAAAAATAGAACTATTGATTGAAGTATCATCATCATTATTATTATTGTTTTTTGAGACAATGTATCACTATATAGCCCAGGCTTCCATGAAACTCATGATCCTCCTGCATCTGCGTCCTGAGTGCTGGCATTATAGGTATGTGCCACCACACCCAGCTCCCAAGTATTATTATTACTATCATTTGTTTTGTTTTTATTTTTTGAGATAGGACCTCACTGTATAGCCCAGGCTGGCCTGAAACTTGCTGTGCAGACCAGGTTGGCCTTGAACTCACATCAATCCTCCTGCCTCTGCCTCCCAAGTGCTGGGATTAGAGGCAAGCACCACCTTGGCAGACTGCAAGTATTATTTTTGAATTTAACATAAAATATATTCAATGCTTTTCTAGACAACCACATGTCAATTATACAGATGTGAAGGAGCTTGCTGTGATTAAAATGCACGAATAAGGGATTCTTACTGAATCTTGTCTTTGGGTCAGGGCTCCTTTCTTTATGCTAGAAGAAGGACATGGAAGTATATTTGGTAAAACTGTGCATTGATTGATAAGATTATTTTGTCACTCTTTTATATTCTTGAATTTCAAATTCATCTTCCCCACTATTCCCAAGATATTTCTATCTGAATGTTCTGCTTGTACCCTAAGCCAAACATTCCTCAAGCTTAATTCATTCCCCATACTTTCAAGCCTGCCTTTCCTTCCAGTCTGCTATAAATGGATGGAAGAGATCATTTTCTTACCATGCCATTCAAGCCAAGTCCCTGGGCAATAGTTTCAAATGCTGTATCCTTCTTTTATAACATCCAAAAAAACCCATGTTCCATCTATTCAAGTTCTGCCCACTCTGCCTGTCCCCTTTACTTCATTTCATCTTCCATGGATAGACTGATTTTCCTGTAACTGCTCGCTCATTTTTGCCTTGCTTTTCAGTTTTACCAATAATTCTCTTTATTGCAACTTTAGGGTCAATGCAACTGCATATGATGTTCAGCGGCAAATTTCTGGCTAAATGGATCATTTTGAGTGTGGCAATTTGATTTTGATAACGCTTTGTTAGGTATTTGTGCTCAGTTTTGTCTGAAGATGTAAGGTTTCAGATAATGTTACCATCATTAATTAAACAAATAAACATATCAAATGTAAGAAAAAAGTTCAAGATCTCCTGTAGCAAAACACCACTAAAAAAGAAAATATAGTTTCTTAAAAAGTCTTTGAATAGCACCTATTTGATTATTGTATGTTATCCATCTGCTTTAAGTGCCTGTATTTGTTGTACCTGTAGAATTCATGTTTTAGAGATAAGGCAGTGACATGAGAAAGATTATTATAATCACTCACCTGAATATTGTTTTTCTTTTTCTGCTTTTCTACAAAATGTGTTTAAATAAACTCAAATAATCATCTATAACCTATTGTGCAGTTAAAAAATACTGGTACTGTGTGACATTTCAAAGGTGTTGAACCTGTGTTGCTTTTGGCCAAAAGGAAAAAAATGTTGTCATAATCTCTAAACTATTGTGATGGCCAGTTCTCAGAAAATATTGAACAGAACTACCATAAAATCTGGTCATGTACTTGAAATTTTCATGCCAAAGAATCGAATCTCCTCTGGGTTTCGTTTAACAATCTCTGTTCTCCCCCAGCTCCCACCATTTGTGAATGTTGAATATGACATGCAAAATATATATGTTGTGGGTAGGAGCCAGTTCCCTTGTGCTGTTTTGGAAGCATCTGGAGAGTGTTTTTTCCAGGGGTGGAACTCAGTTAAGGAGGAAGGATCAGAGGAGAGATTTCCGGGGACCCAGGTGTTGTGTGATTCTTCTCTCCAGCAGGATTTGGAGGGGTGCTGCTCCCCTTGTCCTCAGTAGTTAGTTAATGCTGTCCTTATGGCTGTGTCTCTCTGTGTTGTGGTAGTTTTGATCATGGCTCTTCTATTGGATGCTTGTTCCATTCATGGGGACCAAGGTAATCAAGCTTTTGGACTGGTGACAACAGCAATGGAGATAAGACTGGAAATAATTTTTAAATATCTTGTTCACAAAATATAGAGCTACAAGGACTCATTGGTTTCCAAGTTAACACTGATGTAATCCATAAGCAACAAGAAACTAAGTAATTCACATTGGTCCTTGTCCATTGCATCATGCATGGTTTTCTTCAAAATATGGCTTAAATGAAGAGAGAACCAGCAAAGAGCAAAAAATTACAACCAAGCAGAAGAGGGTTTTTGCCACTTTTCCACACACTGAGATGTTCACTGAGGGAGATTCTACTGTTTGTCTTTATGGTTTTGACTATTCTAAGTATATTATATAAGTGGAATCATACAGTAGTTGTCTTTTTGTGAATGACTTATTTTACTTAGTAAAAGATCATCAAGGTTTGTTCATCCTGTGGTGTATGTCAGAATTTCCTTCCTTTTTAAGGCTCAGTAATATTCCATTGTATGTATACAACAAATTTTGCTTATCTGTTCATCTGTGAATGGACATTTGGGTGGATTCCATAGTTTAGTTATTGTGAATAATGGTACTGTGAATATGGATGTACAAATATTTCTTTGAGATTCTGTTTTGCATTGTTTTTGATATATATTTAGAAATGAGACTCATAATTCTGTTTTTAATTTTTTGAGGAATGATTTCTAGCTACCTTTCTGTGAATAGAACGATCCAGGCAGTAATTTAGTTTCAAATACAGTGTGGGAAGCACATAGCCATCAAAGATACTCAATTGGGAATGCCTGTGGTGGCTGCTGCCTGTATGTTTTGAATGATGAACTTAATGGTCTCATCCTTGGGCAAACATGGGGATGTACATGACTATTTTTGTCATGATTGTTGTTCCTTCTTTTCTTTGTCATCTTGGAAACAAGGACCTGAGAGAGTTTACCCATTGATTTAAAAAAAATTTATTATTAACTTTCTGTTTGTTTTTGTTTTTGCGGTACTAGAGGTTGAGCCCAGAGCCTTGTGTTTGCATACTTTGCCAGTGCTGTACCACTGAGCTGCACCTTCAGCCCATTTTTTTTTTTTTTTTTACTTTTTGAGACAGGGTCTCACTAAGTTACACAGACTGCCTCTGGTCTCGAACTTGCGATCCTCCTGTCTCCGCCCCCTAAGCTGCTGGGGTTACAGGCGTGCGCCACCGTGCCTGGCTATTATTAATTTTTAATGTACAACTTGATGGGTCTCATCATGACATTTCCATACATGCATTTCTTTGTACATTGGTCATGTTAACTTCTCCCTTACCCTCTCTCATGACCCTGCTCTCCCATCCCTTCCCTCATCATCGGTGGTCTCCTTTCTACTTTCATGTCTTTTTTCTGAGTTTATCTATCTATATATGTACATCCCAATTTTGCCATAAGGGCAACATACATGATATTTTCTTTTTCTCCTATTATCCTTTCTTCTGGCTCCTCCTCCTTTTCTTTAGTCCGTTATCTTTCGCTACTTAAATCCTGTCTGCTTTTATGATCTGTATGTTTTAATAATGAATATATGTTGAAGTCTAACATCCATATATGAGAGACAACATGTGATGCTTATCTTTCTGGGTCTGGCTTAATTCACGTAAAATCATGATCTCTACTTCCATCCATTTTCCAGCAAATGCCATAATTTTGTCCTTCTTTATGGCTGAATAAAACTCCATAGTGTATACATACCACAATTTCCTTATCTAGTCATCTGTTGATGGACACCTAGGTTGATTCCATATCTTAGGTATTGTGAATAATGCTGCAATAAACATGGATGAACAGCTATCTCTATGGCATATGACTTATTTATTTATTTATTTTGGATATATACCAAGGAGTGGGATAGCTGGGTCATATGGCAGTTCTACTTTTAGTTTTTTGAGGTAGCTCCATACTGATTTTCATTGTGGCTACAACAACCTGCATTCCTACCAGCAGTGTCTACGGGTTCCTTTCTTCTTCCATATGCACCAGCATTTGTTGTTGTTTGTTTTTTTGAGGGTAGCCATTCTGACTAGAGTAAGATGGTATCTCAGTGTAGTTTTGATTTGCATTTCCCTGAAGGCTATAGATATTGAGCATTTTTTCATATGATTGTTGGCCATTTGTATTTCTTCTTTTGAACAGTCTCTGTTTAGTTCTTTTGCCCATTGTTTCGATACTTTGTTGTTTTGGCTTTTAATTTTTTGAGTTCTTTATATAGTCTAGATATTAATCCCTTAGCTGATGTATAGTTGGCAGAGATTTTCTCCTATTCTGTAGGTTGTCCTTTCACTCTGATAATTGTGCTCTTTGCTGTGCAAAAGCTTTTTTTCATGCAATTCCATTTGTCAATTCTTGTTATTGTTTTCTGTGCTTTTGGGGTCCTATTCAGAAAGTCCTTGCCTATGCCTATGTCTTAAAGTATTTCCCCTATGTTTTTCTCTAGAAGTTTCAAAGTTTCAGGTTTTACATTAAGATCTTTGATCCATTTTGAATTGATTTTTGTGCAAGATGAGAGAGAGGGATCTAATTTCAGTCTTCTGCATGAAGATATCCAGTTCTCCCAGCACCATTTGTTGAAAAGGGTGTCTTTTCTCCAATTTATATTTTTAGCACTTCTGTCAAGTATCAGATGGCTGTAGCTGTATGGGTTTATTTCTGGAACCTCTATTCTGTTTCACCAGTCTACATGTCTGTTTCTGTGCCAGTACCATGCAGTTTTTGTTACTATAGCTTTGCAGTATAATTTGAAATCAGGAATTGTGATGCCCCCTGCATTGTACCCACTGATTTTTAAAAACAGTTTTTAATTTCTGAAATTTCTAAACATGATTCATTTTAGAAGTATCTATAATTTTCATGTGCTTAATAAAACACTGTGTTTTTTCAGGTGTGTAATGTTTAGAAAATTGAACCCTTTTTCTTATTTGATTCAATTATGTTAAAGACAATCTTCAGAGATGACATTAAATGTTGTTTGTCTTTTACAAATTTTTTTGAAAGTGCTAAATAGAGAAAGACAGGATCCTGGATTGAATATTTGTTATGATCAATATAAAAGTACTGACTTATAGACAATTCTGGTTGGTATGATGTTAGGTAGAAAAACCTACATATATATAAAAATAGAAACAAGTCAGGCATGGTAGCTCACACCTGTAATCCCAGGAATTCAGGAAGTGGAGGCAGGAAGATTGCAGGTTCAAGGCCAGAGGCAGCCTGCATAATTTAGTGAGAGCCTGTGGTCAAGATAAAAAATTAAAAATGGACTGGTGGGTACAGCCAGTGGGAGAGCACTTGCAAAGGATGTGCCATGGATTCAACCCCCAAGTACTGCAACAAAACAAAACAAAACAAAACCCCCCAAAACATTTATTATGGCAGTAAAAATGCAAGTAACTCTTCTATATGAAAGACAGAAATACAGGGAGTACACAAAATTATTTATGAATTAAACCACAGCTACTTTTGCTATATTTCCCACAATGAGAAGGTTTTTTTCTTTCTTTTTATTTTGTGGTGCTTGGAGGGTGAACCCAGGGCCTTACACATACTTCAGTCCATTTTTTATTTTGAGTCAGAGTCTTGCCAAATTATGCAGGCTGTCTCTGGCCTGTAATTTGTAATCATCCTGCTTCGACCTCCCAAGCTGCTGATATTATAGGCTTGCACCACTATGCTCAGCTGCGATTTCTTTTCAGTCTTTTAATTGGAATATTTTAGCCATTCAGAAAAGTTGATAAATGATACAAATTCCACTTAAATAGTCTTAATCTAGATTTACTGATGGTTAAAATGTTCTTACAGTTCTAAACAGTTATGACACACACACATATATCTATATATAATTTTTTTGGTAGTTTCCTTTTTGGCAGTTAGTTATGGAGACAAAAAGAAACTATGACAGAAATTGTCAGTGTCAATGTTTTGGTATCTGCTCCTTGCGAGTCTCTCTCCATTCATTTTGGGCATGAGTTCTCTTGGATTGTAGCAGGTGGAGAAGAGGAAGAGAAATGAGAGAATGTCTTTTCCTCTTGTGTAATGAGTACTTTCTACTTTGAAGAATTAACTGTATGCATCAAGGTAGAGTGAATTTCAAACTTTTTTATTCTTATCAAGTGAAAAAAGTTCAATCTTGTGTAGGTTATTCTGGGGCACCATATTGCCCACCATAAAGTTCCTATGATTTGGATTCTGATGTATTTCTCACAAGCCTGTCTTTAGGGTTAATAGTTCTCAACACTCTTTTTCAGATAAGAAGGATTTGTGCTGGAGGATTTATGATATTTAACCTAATTTTCCATCACTATGCCTAGACCTTGACCTTATAAATTGTAGCCCATACAAAGCCATTGATTACTATCCTTTAGAGGCAAATGACCCTTTTAAACTCTAGAGCAGTAGCTAATAAGGTCTTGATAATTGTGATCCACCCACTATCAGCAGTGATTGCATGCTCCTTTGTGAAGCTGCAACTTGTGTGGATTGGAAACGAGTTCCAGCGGCTTTCTCCTTTTATCCTTAGCCTTGCCAGGGCTCCTGAAATGGGATTGATGGAGTAATTTTTCTTTCATCTGGTCTTCTATAATGAAATATGGTAAGAGTTCATCTTCTTTTGAACATGCCATTTTGTTCCTTGCCTAATCTGCAGTCTTTTCTTGTCTGAACTAATTTTTTATCTACAAAAGCAGTGGCCTTGTACTTCTCTTTTGATTCAAGGAGCTCTAGGTTGACCAGAAGGAGTTTTCATCTATAAACAGATGGTCAACTCTCCTTAGCCAAGACATTTGGTCTCCCCTTTAATGAATTTGAGAGAAAAATAAATGTCTGTTGTTTGGAAACCCTCTGGAATACCTCAAACGGTCTCATCCTTCAAGCATTATTGACCAAACCTCTTGGTAAACTATACTAGGAGAGAGCCAAACTAATTTTTCTATATACCCCAGGAACGATGGATTCTTTAGTTATTAGTAGAAAGGAGAATGGGCTAATTGGGACCCCCCTCATTTAAATGAATTATCACTTATGAATTTGTAGAATCCTCAGAGTCAAGCTGCTTGTGCTTTTGGCTTATCTGAAGCAACAGCCTGCTAACACCTACTCTAAAACAGTAGTCCCCAACGTTTTTGGTACTGAGGACTGGTTTTGTGGAAGACAATTTTTTCACAGATCAGAGGTGGAGCACAGGTGGCAATACTAGTGATGGGGAGTGGCTGGATATACAGGTGACATTTACTTGCCATCACTCATCTTTTGCTGTGCAGCCCTGTTCCTAACAGACAGACTGGTTCATGAACATGGCACTGGGGATCCCGGATCTAAAGTATTAGATCATGAATAATGCTGGATTTAATATTAACATGTGAAAGTAGCTTGAGCAGGAAGAGAGGATCTTATTTCCTGGTTCCCAGCTCTGCCACAGTTATGCATTTTTGTGTATTTTCCTCACTGGTTTTTGCTTGGGAATACAGTGACACCCTGGCACTTGCACTTCTCTGTGCTTGACCACTTCAATTCTCACTGAGACAATTTTAGTTCAATGCTTGACCATATGTTTGGCAGTCAGTCACCATGCTACAGCCTATATGAGATGCCATGCTTACCTGTGGCACTTCCAGATGCAACTAAGGGGAAAGTGCCACTCTGAACATCAATTTCAAGCAGTAAAGACCTGTCTTGGTGGTGTGTTCATGATCTCAGTGATTTTTTTTTTCTTCGGTACTTGGGGGTTGAACCAAGGGCCTCACACATACTTTGCAAGTGCTCTACCAATGGCTTGCACTCTGAGCCCACTTTTTATTTTTTATCTTGAGACAGGGTCTTTCTAAGTTACATGGCTTCCTCTGGCCTTGAACCTGTGATCCTCCCACCTCTACCTCCCAAGTTGTTGGGATTGCAGGCATGAGCCACTGTGCCTGGCTTATTTTTTATTTTTTATTAACTGATATATACATATAGTATATCATGTAGTCATCATGATAACCAAGGAATTTTCTAGTGCTAAAAGTGAAAGAAAGAGGAAGACAACAATTGAATTAAAAAAAAAAACTTACTCCTAAGTATGTGAGTGGCATACATGTGTCTGAATTAGCCATTTAGTGGGGTGCCAGAAAGAGTAATACACTTACATTATTTCTTATGGAAAAAAAAGTGCTTGGCACGTGAACTGATCACCATTCAGCCAACCTTCCAGAATAGATTGTGGTTGAGTGCCGAGTACCAGTGTACTCGCGATATTGCAATCTGAACTTACATTTGTTTTGTGTTTGTACAGATTTATTGCTTAAATAAAACTATATTAAGCATTGCTTGGGCACAGGAAAATGAAGACTCTTTATATTTAAACAAGGAAGGATGTTTTGGCTGTCATGTTAGATATAGGGCCTTTTACTGCAAAGATGATGTTGATTGCAGCATGACTGTTCCTTAGGCAACATCTCCAATGTAACCCAAGATGCCTTATTATTAGTACAACTGGAATTCTATCAATCTTAATGACTCAAGTGGCTCTTATTGCACCCACAAGAGCAGGTTTTCACCTACTAAAATATTTCTGGGGGTCTCTCGAAGGCACCTGCCAGATGCTTATAAATTAACTCTCTCCAGCTTGGTAATGCTATTGCTTTGCCACCTCTGCAGGGTACTATTCAGGTCATGCTACTTCCTTCTGGGTCCCAATGCCATGTGTCTGAGTTCTACATCCTGATATTGATGCTGGTGCCCCAAAGTTTTCACTAAGCCAGAGCTGTGCAGCATATGCGAGGTGGGGAGGAATGTCCTCTCACCTTGGAGCTTGCTGTTACACTCAGCTGGAGGGGCACAAGCACTGCATGACCAAGCTTCCCACCAGAGCTTTTTCCTTTTATGGCACCTGCTTTCTATAGGACTCAGGCAGGGGTCCATGGGGGTCTGGGGAACATCATTATCCTTATTAATATAGTTGTTGTTGTTATTGTTGTGAGTGTTGTCGAGTTGGTATCCAACTCACAGTGACCTTACCTACAACAGGTGAAACACTATTGTCAGTGCTTCTCTGCTATTCATAGGGTTTTCAATGGTGGATTGATTTTGGGGAGTGGGTTGCTAGGTCCTCTCCCAATTAATATGGTTAGTCAACAATTACTGAGCACTTACTATGGGTGTAGTAGTGTGCTAAGCTCTTTTACAATTATTCTTTAAGGCTTATTCTAAAGGCCCTATAGCACAATTCTTTACAAAGTAGATCATATTATTATTATTTTCATTTTATAGAGGAAGAAATTTAGGCTTCAGAGATTAAATAATTTGCTCAATGTTACCCAGATAACAATGGCAGTCTGGTCTCAGAGCCCACTGTCTTAATCACTAAATCCAAATGGCTGGCACTATTCTGTTCTTGGAATTACCCCTTGTTGTTGTTGTTAGGTGCTGTCGAGTCAGTATCCGACGCATAGCGACCCTCTGTACAACAGGGGAAACACTATTGTCAGTGCTTCTCTGCTCTTCATAGGTTTTTAATGGCAGATTGATTTTTGGGAGGGGCTTGCCAGGTCCTTCTCCCAAGCCTACAGCACCTGGTGTTCCCAGGCAGTCTCCCATCCAGGTACTAACCAGGCCCAACCCTGCTTGGCTTTTGAGATCTGACGGGATTGGATGCCACAGGGCTATAGCTGCAGGCATAAAGGGTTTTCAATGGCTATTTTGGGATTGCCTTGGGAGTGGATTGCCAGGTCCTTCTCCCATTTTTGTGGTGCTGGGAATTGAACTCGGGACCTCAGAGTCTGCAGCATGGTGCTCTACCAACTGAGCTAAATCCCAGCCCAGGAATTACCCCTAGCCTCTACTAATGTAAGCTTCTTTAGTGCTTTAGTTCATGGTACCTGCTTCCTTCCTTTCAGGGGAAGTTTTCCTACAGGTTGAGTCCTCATCCTCCTAGCCAATAAGGTTCAATTTTGTTCTCCCATGAATTCATCAGAAAAATGCAAATTTTTTGTGGATTTAGAAATAAGCGCAGTGTAAGTTTTTCCCAGAAGGCACTTCAGTATGTTATACAAATTGGCTTATCTTCACCTATGTATCTGCTAATTCCCAACTCATATTTAAACTGTGTCACTGACCACTGCCTTTCTTACTCAGAATGGTTTGTGATTGGTACCTTTATTTTCAAGGAAGGCACTATTTGTCACTTAACTTTCTAGATTGAGTTAGACCTGTTTTTTCAGCTATCCACAGGATAGTTTTGCTTAGGTCTTTCACTTTTATCTCATATAATATGTATGAAATGGACATCATCCCAACATCCTATTTTTGTGGGTAGGACTTTCATTTTGCCTTTTCTAAGAATGAAAATTCTAATAGGTCTTTGATCCTCTCAGGAGGGTGGTGACATCCCAATGGAGGACACGTACTGGACAGAGCCCATTTATTTCTTATCCTGCCCTGTTAACAGATGGAAGCTGCCCCAACAGTCACATGCATGTCCTGTTGTATAAGGCTGTTCCACTGGGCTTTCCTTCAAGTGGAGGCTGAGAGTGAGGTCCGGGATGGAAAGAAATCACCAAGGTGGTCTAGGCAGCCTTCTAACATCTAGAGTGGGCAGGCATTTGGAGTTGAGATTTATAATCACATTAAGTGTGGTTGAACATTTAGGAGCTGGGGCTCTCCAGAAAAAAGTGACTCATCCATCCTACAAAATGTATGGATAAAAGCCAATTACACACTTACATTAAAAATATCTTATACAAGCTGGGTGCTATGGCTCATGCCTGTAATACTAGTTGATTTGGGAGGCTGAGGCAGGAGAATAGGGAGTTTGAGGCCAGAGGCAGTCTGTATAATTTAGCAAGATGCTCTCATAAAAAAAAAAAGAAAGAAAAAAATGTCTTGTAACATTATTGTCCAATCAGAAGACTGAAACCAAACCAGTTGTTTGAACAAAGATAATTTATAGAATTGGCAAAGAGACACAAAATTGTTAACCAGGTAACTAGAAAGGCAGAAAAAGAACACTGAGTTGTCACAGAGACCACAATTGCAGGAAGCAGCCACCGCCCACAGAGCTTGGGAGCAAAGGTTGGGATCATTGAAACTTAGAAGCATGGAGGAGGGGCTGTGTGGAGCAGGGCCTGGACCTCTGGGAGGAGGCCTCTATCAAGGCTGAGTAAGAAGATGACTACAAGCATTGCAAACCTGCAAACTGGATTTAAACATGTCCCTGGCAGAGCCTAAGGACTGGGGTTTAGCTCAGTTGGTAGAGTGCTGCTCTGTACTTTCTGAAGACCTGGGTTCAATCCCCAGCACCACAAAACAGGAGAGGGATGTGGTAGTCCACTCCCAAAAAACAACACAGGAACAATCAGCCATTGAAAACTCTATGAGGGTCTCTATGAGTCAGACATGATTCAGTGGCCCCTAACAACAGCAATAGCAGCAGAGCCTAACAGGGAGACTACTGACCAAGCAGACATTTGGTTTGCAGTTGCAGCTCAGCGCCTCAGGGTAGACCATAGAAAGATGGGTTTGAAGCCAAGTAAGATTACACACTTCAATGATGTCTAAATTTAGATTGTTTCATGTTGTATCAGTCAATATTTTAGGTAAGGCCTACACACCTAACTACTTAAGGAAGAATCTTGTGACTAAATGAAAAATGCCTTTATTAAAAGATGACACTTGGATTCCTTCCTTGTTTTCTTTCCTTCTTCTCTTCCTTCCTTCCTTTCTTTTTCTGTTTTTTGATAGGGTCTCACTATGTAGCCCAGAGTGTCCTTAAACTTGTCATCCTCCTGCCTGAGTTCTGGGATTTCAGGTGTGTACCATTAGACTTGGCAACATTTGGATTTTTCCAGTGAGATGAAGCTGATAAGTCTCCCAAGACTGGTGACGGGAAGTATCTTGAAGAGCAAAAAGGCGTTCCTTAGGTGAGTCAGTGGAAGGGTGGTATTTCATTCAGAAGGAATAATAATTGCAAAGGCCAAAAAAGCGGATACCGACTTGATGGCACCTAACAACAACAACAACAAACCTTAAGTGGCTATGTTGGTCAGGGCAAGGCCTGAACTACTCTAGTCTTTGGGCCTTCCAAGGGTAAGGTCTTGCATGGGTAAGGTCTTCCAAGGGTAAGGTCATGAACTTAGATCTTGCATGACTGGAGAAGGCAGAAGGCTTCCCCAGGACCAGTAACCTTAGAGTGATTAGGCCCCTGTGTTCTTTCTCTCTGTTTGAGGATAATAGTCTTTGCTAGGCAGACTTGGACAAGTTAATTAAATCTCTAAGAAGAGAATATTATGGTATTCTCATTTGATAAATAAGGAGACCGAGTCTCTAAGAAGTTAAGTCACATGGCTCTGATCACATAGCCAGTGACCTGGTGCCCTAAATTCCTACTGGCCATCTCTACCTGGATATGCCCATGGGTTCTCCAGCTGAGCACATTCCAGCAGGAGTGCCTTCCCTTTCTCTGATCCACCTCCACATCTTCTTTCAGGATCCCTGAAGCCAGTGAAGTTTGGAATCCTTGATTCCTTCCTTCTTCCTCCTCTGCACCCCTACTTCACCTCATATCAATCACCAAGTCTTGTAGATATGACCTGCTAAATATACATTTTTCTCCTCTTTGTCATTGTTGGTTTGTCTTAGTTCAAACACTGCTTTGATTGTTGTGAAAATTTTCTTCTGCTTTTCCTACTTCTAAAGCCATGTCCTCCACCAATCCAACCACCATTCTAAGGGCAGACAAATTTGAAAAATGCAAATCTGATTACATCACTCCCAGTCTTAAAAACTTTTTGATGGTTCCTTGGACAAGAATCCAAGCTCCTTTATGGTTCACAGTGAAGCCACTGTAGTGTAGTCTTGATCAACTTCTTTAGCTTCCTGCCTTTGTCTCCGTATCTTGGGGTGGGGTGGGTGGGCCCACCCCAATATACAGAGGCGAGGAAGACAAGATCAGAGTTCAAGTTCTTTCCTCCATTGACTAAGCCATGGATTAGAAGTCAGAGTGATACCACACTACCTTCTGCCTTTGAGCAAGTGGCCTACCGATTTCTGATTTAGGGGCTGCACCACTTTGGCCCACTTGAGTACAGTGGTAATGCAGACACTTAGTGGCCTCAAATTTGTGCTGGAATGAACATGTGAAGAGTCCTCTGGATATTTTTTCTGTGCTCCCTCTTCTAGGTCCTGCTCCTCTTTTCTTTCCTTCTTCTTTTATCTCTTTAAAGTACATAAATGTATATGTACATATTTAAATAAATAAGTATATACATACACAAATATACATATATACATATATATGTATATATTTATTTATATAATACATATATGTACTCTACCACCCAGCCCATTTATTTATCTATTTATTTTTATTTTGAGTCAGGGTTTTGCAAAATTACATAGGTTGCCTCTGGCCCCAAACTTGCAATCTTTCTGCCTCCACTTCTCTACTTGCTGAGATTACAGATATATATCATCATGCCCAGCTTTATAGATATATTTATATGAGATAAGAATCTTTTAAAAAATATAATCAGTGTACAATATAATGAACTTCATTATGGCATTCCCATGCAATTATCTCATCTACTTTGCTCTTATTCACTCCCTCATTACCTCCCCACGTTGCTCCCACCCACTTCTGCTATTTCTCTCCCCTTCCATATATGTATCCCTAGATTGTTGTTGTTGTTAGGTGCTGTTGAGTTGGTGTCTGACTCATAGCAGCCCTATGTACAACAGGTGAAACACTATTGTCAGTGTTTCTCTGCTATTCATAGGGTTTTCAATGGCTGATTGTTTTTTGGGAGTGGGTTGCCAGGTCCTTCTCCCAAGCCTATGGTACCTGGTGTTTCCAGGTGGTCTCCCTCCAAGTACTAACCAGGCCCGACCATGCTTAGCTTCTGAGATCTGATGGAATTGGATGCCACAGTGGTACGGCTGCAGGCATATCCCTAGATAGGAGTCTTTAATGCAAAGGGCAGAAACCCAATTCAAAATCGCTTAAACCTAAAAATATTATTTTTCTTCTCTCTTTCTGTTTTGCTCCTTCCCGTGTCAGTTGTACTGTTTCAGAGGCTCCCCTGTGTGCAGTGGGTAAAGGGTGGCATGGGTGCAGAGCTCTAAACCTGGATCATCCCAGCCCAGCTACCCCAGAGGAATCAGAGAGTGTTTCCCCTTAACACCTCTCTCTATAATCCTGAGGAAAGATGGATTTTGCTTTACTCATGTGTCTTCCTTGTTCCCTGTCACCCTCTCTCCTTTTGCATCCCTGGGACTAGGAGAAAGGGAAACAAACAGTGATGGTCAAGGTGTGGGATACTGTGATTGGCAATTCCTCCAGAACTACACAGAAGTAGAGGGGCAGTTACCTAAAGAAAAGGTGGGTACTATTAGAATTTAGAAGGAAAGCATATTGAACAAATGGGGGAAAAGAGAGAGAAGGAAGAAAAGAAAAAAGACCCTCAAAGAGATAACTATATTACTATCACCACCACTTACTGCTACTACTACTACTACTGTTAATTGAGCAACTACTCTGTTCCAGGCACAGGCATTTCCTTTGTTCACAATCTCTTTCAGAAAACTATGTATGGCATGCATTGTTATAGTTGGAGTCTGGACTAATCCCCCCAGGCCCATGTATTAAAGACTCACTCCCCAGCATGGCACTGTAGGGAGGTGGTAGAAAGTTTAAAAGGTGGGGCCCAGTGGGAGATCATTTTTTTCTTTTTGGTTTTTGAGACAGGGTCTTGCTGTGCACCCCAGGCTAACCTCAAACTTGACATCCTCCTGCCTCTGATTCCTGAGTGCTCAGCGTGGAGGTGCAGTACCACGACTGGCTTAGTTTGTTCGCTATGGTCTTGTTTGTTTTGTTTTTGATTTTTGCTATTTTATTGAGGGGTGGTGTGCATGAGTGTGCAAGCATGCATCTGTGCACAGGGATGGAACAGAGGGATTCAAGCATGCCAAGCAAGCTGTCTATCCCAGAGTTACTACACTACCACTGCTACCCCTGCCACCACTGGTTTGGGTTTTTGTTTGTTTTGTTTTATTTATTTAGTTTGTTGTTATGTTGTTGTTAGGTGCTGTCAAGTCGGTATCCGACCCATAGCGACCCTCATAGGGTTTTCAATGGCTGACTGTTTCGGGATTGCCTTGGGAGTGGATTGCCAGGCCCTTCTCCCATTTTTGCGGTGCTGGGAATCGAACTCAGGACTTCAGAGACTGCAGTACAGCGCTCTACCAACTGAGCTAAATCCCAGCCCCTTTATTTAGTTTATTTTAGTTTATTTTTCTTTTTTTTTAGAATTTTTTTGGTTGATTGATTCTGTTCGTGGAGGTGCAAACGTGGGAGATTGTTTATGTGCTAGAGATGGAACCTAGGGTCTGCTGCATGTGTGCTTTGTTTTTGTCAACACAAAGTCTGGCTTTGTAGACCAGGCAGGCTGTCATCAAACTCTCCAGGAGGTCCTAGGTCATTGAGAATATGCCCTTGAAGAGGTTAGAGGAGACCTTACCTGTGCCTCTCTTTTTGTGACCTGCCCATGAGGTGAATCAGCTTCCTTCACCACATGCTCCTGCCACAATGTACTGCCTCACCACAGACCCAAAAGCAATGATGCAAATTGACTATGGACTGAAACCTCTAAAACTATGAACCAAAATAAGCTTTTCTTCTTTTTAAGTTGATTAGATTAGATATTTTGTAACAGTTATGGAAAGTGGATTAACACTATTTTATAGAAGAGGAAACAGGCTTAGAAAATTTAACACTTTTGCTCAAAGTCACAGGGCTAGCATGTCTGACTCCAGAGCCATGCACTATACATTATGCTCCACTTTATGCTCCAGGAAGCTTTACCTCACTAAGGAGTCTTCTGTGTTGCTGTTATTCACAGATAGCCCTAGTAAGGAGGATCTGGAAGAGTGCATGGCTTTTTAGATTAAACTTCAGTCACATTGGCCAACTTATGTTTTTACAATATTGAAGGTGCATTTTAATAATCTAATCTGTGAAATGAGGTTAATGAACCAGTACTTGCCACACAGGGAACTAAATGTAATTGCTGAAGTGAAAATGAAGAGAGATGAACTATTTTATAGGAGCAGGGATACATAAACACATGCTAGGAAGACCCAAGCACATCTATACATGTTTTTAATTCAGTGTTGCAAATAAGCATTAAAAAAACCCTCAAACTTGGTGGGAGTAGGGATGCGTGTCTATAATTCCAGATCATCAGGAGGCTGAGTGGGAGGATTGAGAGTTTGAGATTTGTCCAGGCAACTTTATGAGAACTTGTCTCAAAAAAACAAAACAAAACACACACACACACACACACACACACACACACACACACACACACACACACACACACGGCTGGCAATGTAGCTCAGTGGTAAAGTGCTTACCTAGCATGTGTGAATCCCTGGGTTCAATCTTCAGTACTAACAAAAACAAACAAATAAAAAGCTTATGCAATATTTTTGCCTGTGTTCTTCCATGTTGTATGGTTTAAGTTAAAAATAATTTAATATTTGTTTGCTATTTATTGTTAAAGACTTTAAGCATATGAGTAAATAACAATCAACAACACTGAAATAATTTAGCCTTGGTATATGAGCTATGCAGTGAGATAATGGAAGAAACCAATGTGTCTGGTGTATGGACTTAAAATATGACGCACTTATTTGGTGGAGATAGGTAGAGAAAAGGTACTAATATGGATCACTCATTTTGGTCACTATATACTTTACTAGGCTGAGTAGACTCTTAAGGCACTTGAAAAACATATTTAAGTCTCCCAGCTATAAAGGCTTGGACTGTTCTAGGGTTGCAAGCCAAGTGAGGGAGCTTTCAGAGTTTCAGGGGTGTAGGGGCTGGTTCCTGCTTCACTGTGTACCTGCTGTTTCCTCCTATGGGCCGGCTGTCATAGAGCGGTTAGTGAGACTGTGGGGTTTATAGGATGATCAATCATGCTCTTCTCTTCAAGTCTCCTGCCAAGAGTGGGAGGGTCATATTTAGTCCCATCCTTCTGGTCAAGGGTGGACATCCAGTTCAAAGTCAGTCAGGCTATAAGTTGGTCAGTGGCTAATAAGATGGTTTAATACCTAGGATCTGCCCACATTACCATGATGATGACCATACTAGAATAAGCAGTTTTTTGTCTAACGAGAACCAACGTGCAGTCAATTGATCATGGGAGCAGGAGCTGGAAATCCAGGCACACAGAAGGCAGTCTGAAGTTGCAACAGACCCTCAAAACCACAAGAAAGCTCATGCCAACAGGGAGAGGAGGCAGTTAGCTGAGCTGTGATTGGCTAGTGGTTAACACAGGTTCCTTAAATAAGGGATCACATCTGTGTCCCTTTTTGGGGAGTCTGATGATGCCTTAGCATGTTAAAGAACATGAATCCTGCAGAAAGACACTTGTCTAGTGTTCACTTAGTGTTTCCTAGATCTACTGGACACCTGTTAACATCTTTTATGACACGTGTGTCCCATGAAACAGAGTTTAGAGGAGAAACAGGCAGCTCTGTCCTCTTCTCAAGGGAGTCTGGGAACTCCTTGGCTGAGAGGGTGACAAGAGTGTCTGGTCTTTAGATTTGTTTTACACTCTACACTGCCAACTAGTTCTTGTGAGGTCTGAATATGGCTGCCTTTGGGCTGCCATGATATTTTACTGTTCCTTGTCTCTGTGGTAGTATTCTTTCCAACCTCCGCTAATTAAGATGAATTGAGTGAGGGTTTTTTTTTTTTTTTTTTTTTGTCTTGTAACTGAGAGTCTGACTGATGTACCACGATGCTAGATCTGACTTTCTAGTCATTTTCTCAGCACTTTACGGCAGGTGACAGATGTCTCCACTTCTTCACCAGATGTTGAAACAACTATGTGGCACTTGGTAAGACATTACGGAATGGACAGTGACAGCATTAGCCCCTCCAAGTGAGGGTGAAGAAGGTAAAGAATTCATCCTGGGGCCAGGCACAGTGGCTCATGCCTGTAATCCCAGTGACCCTGGAGGCAGAGGCAGGAGGATTGGGAGTTCGAGGCCAGAGGCAGCCTGTGCAACTTAATGAGACCTTGTCTCAAGTTTAAAAAAATTAAAAAAATGGGCTGCGAGTGCAGCTCAGTGGTAGAGCACTGGCAAAGAATGTGCAAGGCCTGGGTTCAACCCCAAAATGCCAAAAAAAAAAAAAAATTATCCTGGGAGTGGGCAGTAAGAATCTTTTGGAGAGAAGATTGCCAATGCGTCCCTAGGAGAGGGCGGTTTGCCAGTGAGGGGACCTTCAGCATTTCCATGCTTTAAGGACACTGGTGCCTGTTTTGTTCCAAAAGAGCTGGTGGAGGGAGTTGAGATGGTGAGGGTAGGGGAGCTGGACTCTCAGTGGTGGAGGGCCAAGGTCTGAGTAGGTGAGAACCCTGGCAGGAAGTGAGACTAGGGTTATCTTGAAAGGATCTTCTGGAAGGGTGAGGCAGACCTAGCATCAAGTGGCTGAAGGAAGATAGTAGGAAACTAGAACTGAGGAGATGGCAATTGTGGCCAGGTAGAAGAGGTCTCATTCCCATTGGTGACTCCCTCAGGGTCCCTGTGGAGAGGAGGGTCCCCTATGAGGAGGAAGAGCCAGGAACTCTGTATCTGCTGCACTGACAGCTGCTTTCAACTGACAACTCCACTGGTGTAGCAAGATTTCCCTGTCCTTGCCTCTGTTGCCTCCCTCCCTCCTTCAACCTGGGGGACCAGAGGCAGTGGAGGGCATGGTGGAGGAGGCATAGGAGGTGCTGGCGATGCCTGATATACCTCACTCCCCATCTGTACAGCTCATTTCCAAGCTAAGATAGGACTAAATTGGAAGGATGGAGATATATTAATTGATTAAAAGTCTGGAGATGGACTGTTGGACCAGGCTAGAATTTTTGCCTAAAAATGATCTGAGCAACTGGAGAATTGATGAGACTAGAACTGGGATGGAGCAAGTCTACCTAGTTAGTATTGAATGCTTTTGGCTTTTTAAATTCTGCATTCCACACAGTGAGCATAGGATAAAAGACTAAAAATCAGCTTAAAGTTTATAAGTGTTTATGCAACTAATTCTAGCATGAAAGATCATGGATACATAATTCCCATATTATTACATATCAATTAATATACATTCGATCGATGAACATTCATTAAGCACCTCAGCTGGGTCCTGGGACCATGAGGAGGACTAAGGGCTGTTTCCTTTCCTCAAAAACATGCAGTCCAGTTTGGAAAGTTTCAAGCTAGCCTGAAAGTTTCTTTTTTCTGCTGCTCCTCCTCCTTCTATGTGCTAAAGATCAAACTCTTGGCCTGTGCCTGCTGTGCAAGTGCCCTACTTCTGAGCTATGCTCCCAATCCTAGCATCAGGGTTTCTTCCTTCAGGTTGCATAAATTTGTGTCATTGGTTTAAGTGCATCTTGAACTCTTAAGTCTGATTCAGCAGAGCTGAGTTGGCACCTAGGAATCTGCATTTTAATAAGCATATTTTTATACAGCATTGAAAAATAATTATCTAGTCATTCAAACAGCACCACATACCGAAGCAGCTCTTACTATATATATTACATCATGTGTTGTAGATCATGACAGTTTGCCCCAGAATCCAGGATAGTATTACCCATGTGGAGGAAACAAAGTTTCTGCCTGTTCTTTATTATATTAAGTAAAAAATAACTAGATAAACTCTCACCAAATTAGAGAAGCCTGTTTGATAAGAAGTGCTGGAGAGGATGCAGAGAAAAAGGAACCCTTTTACATTGCTGGTAGGACTGCAGATTAGTACAGCCATTATGGGAATCAGTATGGAGAGGTTCCTCAGATAACTAAAAATAGAACTACTATATGATCCAGCTATTCCACTTCTGGGTCTATACCAAAGGAAGATGAGTCATCATACCACAGGAGCACCTGCACTTCCATGTTTATCACAGCACTGTTTACAATTGCAAGGAAGTAGAATAAGCCCAGGTATCCATCAACAGATAATTGGATTAAAAATGTGGAGTATATGCACAATGAAATCTTATTTGGCAGTAAAGAAGAATGAAAAAGATGTCATTTGTAGCAAAATGGATGGAACTGGAGATCATTATTTTAAGCAAAATAACTTAGACTCAGAAAGAGAAATAGTGCATGTTTTCACTCATATGTGGGAGCTAGATCTATCATATATATGTTGTTGTTGTTAGGTGCTGTTGAGTTGTATCTGACTCATAGCAACCCTATGTACAATAGAACTAAACAGGCCCTGACACAGTGCTATGCCTAGCACTATTGTCAGTGCTTCTATGCTATTCATTGGGTTTCCAATGGCTGATTGTTTTGGGAGTGGGCCGCTGGGTCTGTCTCCCAAGCTTTCAGCACCTGGTATTCCCAGGTGGTCTCCCAACCCTGCTTAGCTTCTGAGATCTGACAAGATTGGATGGTAGGGTGGTATGGCTGTAGACACCACGCATACACACACACACACACACACACACACACACACACAACTGTATGTATGTGAGAAAGGAAAATACAAGGGGACAGGGGAGGGTACTAATAGGAGGGGAGGGAAATGGGAAAATTGAGAGGGAGAGGGAAATGGAGAGCAATATAATGGAGTAAAGAGGGAGAGAACAAATATAAAATATAGGATGCAATTTTATGAAAATTCCATAATGAATCTCACTATCTTCTATGCAAGTAAAAAATACTATACCTCATAAATATGTATAACTATCATTTCATGTTAGGTTGGATTTAGCTCAGTTGATAGCATGCTGCTCTGCTCTCTCTGAGGACCCGGGTTCTATCCCTGCACCACAAACATGGGAGAAGGATGTGGCAATCATTACTGAAGCAATCCCAAAACAATCAGCCATTGAAAACCCTATGAGGGGCACTATGAATCAAACGTGACTACATGGCACCTAAAAACAACAACATTATTTCATGTTAATCAAGAAAAATCTTTTTGTAAAATGTTTAAGGACATGGAAGTGTTAACAATCTTGATTTGATAATTGTACACTCTATATATGAGCTGAATTATTGCTCTGTATCTCATAACTATGTACAATACTAATAAAACAAATTTGAAGAACCCAATAATATTGTATTTTCATCCTGGCTACTGGTAACACTTCCCTATGTTTATTTAACTACACATCTATTTCTCTTCTTATATTAAAATATTATGATGGAAAAAAAAAAGATGAGCATGTTTGGCCTTGTTTGACTTAAGGGGTAAAGGAAATTTATTTTAGGGCTTTGTGAGGAGGTGTGTCCTTCAAAGAGAAGCAACATTTTGTATTGCCATGCCAAGTGCTGATTTCTGATGGCACCATCTCTCCCATGAGCAAGCTAGGCTCAGGGTGGAAGCAGCAGGAATTTACTGATTTAATGATGGTTAATGATTGATGTGAATCATCCAGAAGAGGCCCAGTGCCTAAGACAATCTTCATGAAAACGTGCATATGAGAAAATGGGCTATAAATGTATGAATAGAGAAATAAATTTATTTATTTATTTATTTATTTTCTTTATGGTACTTGGGAGTTGAACCCATGGCCTCACACATACCTTGCAAGCCCTCTACCATTGGGCTGCATCCCCAGCCCATTTTTAAATTTATTTTACTTTTTAAAAATTTTGGGTCAGGATCTCACTAAGTCACACAGGCTGCCTCTGTCTTGGAATTTTCTATTCTCCTGTCTCCACCTTCCCAGTCGCTGGGATTACAAACATGCATCACTATCCCCAGCTGTTGAACAGAGAATTTTAATCCTTACTCTACTATTTGTCAGGGAAGTATGGATTGGGATCTTGTTTCCTTGTTTGCTGTTTCCTTGTGTATGTACTTAGGGCAGTGCTGATGTTTTCTTATAAGGTTTTTGTAAAGAATAATGAATGAAAACTTTGTTAATTACCTGGAAACTTTTTAAAGATGAGGTTTTTATTTTTAAAGATGAGTTTTTCTGTATGTTCAAAGTATAGGATAAATATGATAAGCTGAATTTTGCTGTAAGATCTTGGACTTGATTTAAATCATTTCCATATAGTATATTATTTTATTTCATTTTCTTCATTGTTTATTTAGATGACTCAGTGTCCAAGTGTAATGTGATTTTAATATCACATGTAATTAGATTTAAAAAATCTAACATTCAAAGAAGGGCAATTAGAAAATATTCTAGGCATATTTTTAGAAAGCTGAATAGGTTTTATGAGCTAAAACAATTGAGAATTAGGCTAAGCAATAGACTGTGGACTTAAAAACAGAGGAGTCATATTCTTTTAGTTATTAATTTGCTGCAGGCCCTTGAGCCATGAATATAGATGAAAATCTATGAAAAATTGACAGATAGACTCAAATTGGGGCAATACATTGCCACAGCCAAGATATGATACAATATCACAGCCTTAAATATTTAACATAATGCTAAGCCAGATAATTACACATGTGGCATTATCTTTAATGGGAGCTGATTAATGAGGGTCGAATAAAGCAAGGATGAATATTAGCTCTTTAGACACTGATGTTCAGATAGCCTCCTGAAAAGTCATTTTTCTCAAAGCTCTATTCCATAAGGGTTTCAGAAATGTCAATTGTTTTTGCAGAGTTTCCAGTTCAAGAAGCAGTTATTCATAATCTCTAGAGAACTGTTCCCTAACAGACTACAATAAAACTTAGAAAATTAATGGTGGTGACATTTTAGACCTAAATTACTGCCTTCATGCTTTAAATAATTACCTGGCTACCCCTATGCAAGGGACTTTCAAATTTTGCACTTCATTTCTGGCTTATCGGTCTTCTCTACTGTTTGACTAATTCCTTGTCCCTTACAACTGAATACAGAGGCAGAATTTCTTATTTTTCCCTTAAAATTATTCTTTTTAAAAGTATTTGTTTGGTAACTCATGATTTTGTCACTGAATATTGTTGTTATATTTAGGTACCGTTGAGTTGGTGTCCGACTCATAGCCACCCTGTGTACAACAGACAAAACACTATTGTTAGTGCTTCTCTTCTATTTATAGGGTTTTCAATGGTGCATTGATTTTTGGGTGGGTTGCCGGGCCTGTTTCCCAAGCCTACAACATCTGGTGTTCCCAAGCTGTCTCCCATCCAAGTACTAACCAGGCCCAACCCTGCTTAGCTTCCAAGATCTGATGGGATCTGAAGCCACAGTGGTACAGCTGCAGGTAGTGACTGAATTGGTGTTACATACTGGCCAGTCTGGTATTTGTATTTTTCCTCATAGCTGCCTTTCTTTTCTTTATTCCTCAAAGGTGACTTGATATTCTTAATCCTTTTAGCTGGTTCCTCCACCCTTTGGCTTCCTTGTTCTCACTGACCTTCCCTCTGCACTCTCAGGGTGCTGGGGCTCTGCCTCTCTCTGTCTTTGTTCAAAGGTCACTGAGGAAGTTCTCTTTAGAAACTTGCTGAGGTGCTAAGGATGGAGCCCCAGCATCATGTGTGCCAGGCATGTGCTCTACCTTGTTCTTGACAAAGTCAGGACACACTGCTGAGAAAGGAAAACCTCCACCAGGCACAGACAGTCTGGTTCCTTGAGGGCTCCTGTCCTGATGGCTGGGAGTAGCCACAGCCCAGCAAGAGAGGTGGCTCCACTCATGGGAGGAACACTCTGCCCTTGCCAGCCACATGAGAGCACCAAGACTGACAAGGAATAGACTTCAGTCTGCAGGCAGGAGGTTTCCTTCAGAGAATTTCTCTGGAATCAAGTCCCCAGTGTCCCGAGAGCAAGCTTTCCATTGAGGCCTCCTAACCACCAGCTACAGGTACTCTCATACGGTTCTTAAGAAGTCAAAATGGAAATGGCTATGAACAATCCCATGGCCATGTTTTGTATTTTGCTCTTGTTCTTAAAGCGTACTCCACATTATAAAAATATCATAGAAAGAAGTTAAACATGTTAATGTATTCTGAAGAAATGGGCTTTGAGCCAGGTATGGTGGTATACTCGTGTAAGCTCAGCACTCTGGAGGCAGAGGCAGGAGGATCTCGAGTTTGAGGCCAGTCTGGGCTACTTAGTGAGATCTGCCCCTCCCCCCACAGAGAGCTTTTGCTGTGTGGTAGTTGGGACATACGTTCTTTGAGAGTGATTTGTGGTGTGCCCAAGGTGGAGAATACCTCATTGAGGCTAAATTCCTTGGTGTTAGCAGTGTTCAAGTACAGAAATCCTTTTGTTCGGAAGCTCTGGCATGTTGGTCAGAGAATGAGAAAGAGCCAGTCTCTTCCTCTTTCCCTCCATTACCATTTCCTGTGCTCAGAGAATATTTTTAAGATTATAAAGTTAGAGTAAGGGGGTATAGGTATTAAGTCCAATAAAATTCACTTGATAGCCAAAACAAGCCTTTTTTTTTTTTCTTAAGACAGGGTCTTATGTAGCCCAGGCTGTTCTAGAACTCTCAGTATGTACACCAGGTTGCCCTTGAACTTGTGTTGATCCTCCTGCCTCAGTCTCGTGAGTGCTGGGATTGCAGGCATGCATCACCATGCCTAACTGTTTTTGTCATTTCTATTTTGACTCCATTATCCATGCAGCCTCACTTTCTCCCATTTTTTCAAGGCTGAAGTTTATCTCATGGTGGGAAAGGAAAAGGATGAAGACTATTTTCAAATAATTCATCCTCAGCATCAAGTCTCTTTTCTTACCCCTACTTTTTAGTTTGTGATAACTCTTTTTTTTTTTTTTTCCGGTACTGGGGTTTGAACCAAGGGCCTCGCGCTTGCAGGGTTTGCAAGTGCTAGACCACGAGCTGCATGCCAGCACCCCCCCCCCTTTTTGAGAAAGGGTCTCACTAAATTACATATACTGCCTCTGGTCTCAAATTTGCCATCCTCCTGCCTTTGCCTCCCATGCCACTGGGATTACAGGCGTGTGCCACCACGCCCAGCCAGTTATAAAGAGTGATAACTCTTTATAAGATTGAAATTAAAATCATTAAAGGCAAAGAAATAAACTTTCGCTAGGATGACTGTCAATGTTAAAATAAGTAATTGAGGAGTGCCTACTGTAAATTGAGAATGGACTAAGCACTTAAAAAATTAAAGACAAGGTTCCATGTTGTTAAGCATCTTATAGACTGTGGTGAAGCTAGTTGTATAAATAAGTAATTTAATGCAGTATGATAAGTTCCTTTAATGAGGTATATGTAGGTTGGTAGGAGACTGGAGTTCATAAATAGACCTGAGGAATGCTGGGAAGACTTTCTAGCCAACCTAGTTTCTCTGGTAGGAGTGTGTTGGTATGGAGTGTGAGGAAGGGCTGGGACAGAGATGGCAGGGGATGGCGTGTAAATTGAGAGAATGGCATGTGTAGAGGCCCAGCAGCTCTGGAGGGCAGGGAGCACTTAGAGTTATCAGCAGTATGTGGCACCCTTGAAGAACTGGATGTGGGGCAGGGTGCAGAAGATGAGACTGGGAAGGAAGGAGCAGATAAAATCATCAAAGGCCTTACGTATCATGGAAAAGATGTTTAGTAGGTTTTATATTGGAGGCACTGGGGAACCAGTGGAGAATTTCCAGTAGGGCAGTGATATGATCAGGTTTTTATGTTAGAAAGAGCCATTCTGATGCCATGTGTGGTGGCACACATCTGTAATCCCAGTGACTCAGGATGCAGAAGCAGGAGGATTGCAGAGTTGAGGCCAGAGGCAGCCTGGGTAACATAGCGAGACCCTGTCTCAAAATAATAAATTAAAAATGGGCTTGGAGTGCAGGCCAGTAGTAGTTGTTGTTAGGTGTCATTGAGTCAGTGTCCGACTTCTAGCGACCATGTGTACAATAGACGAAACAGTATTTATTGTTAATGCTTCTCTGTTATTCATAGGGTTTTCAATGGTGATAGTGTTTTGGGAGTGGGTTGCCAGGTCCTTCTCCCAAGCCTACAGCACCTGGTGTTCCCAGGTAGTCTCCCATCCAAGTACTACCAGGCCCACCCCTGCTTAGCTTCCAAGATCTGATGGGATCAGACACCACAGTGGTACAGTTGCAGGCATCCAGTAGTAGAGCGCTTGCAAAGTATGTGTGAGGCCCTGGGTTCAACCCCTGAGTACAACACACACACACACACACACCCACACCCACACACACACACACACCCTGCTATTCTGGTGGAATGGTGGGAGGTCACTAGGAGGGCAGCAAGATTAAAGGTAAGAAAGACCAGCAAAGATGCTTTCATCATAGTTTGGAGAGAGAAAATGAGAGCAAGAATGGGGCAGTGTGGTGAAGATAAAGAGGCAGATTTATGAGGTATATAGAATTTGGTGATTAGATATGGGGCAAGGAAGAAAGAAGTTTCTGGCTTGCTCAACTTGACATTTATCAAGATAAGAAAGAAAGAGGAAGAGATTTTATTTTATTTTTTAGGAGGGAGTTGGAGAAGAAGAAAAATGAGTATGGCTTTGCATGCACTGAGTCCAAAGTGCTGCTGGAACATTCAGGGTGGGTGTATTGAATAGAAATGTGGGTTCACAGGTCTGGAGCTCAGAGGAGAGTTCGAGTTAAAGATATTGGCTTGGGAGTTGTATTTGTGGGCGGATGTGCCAAGTCAATGTGAGCAGAGGAGGTGAACTTGTGACTAAATGGAGTAAGTAGGAGTAGAATAAGAATGAGAAATGAGACACTGGAAGAGAATGAGGCTGCAGACATCATGAGAGTTCAACCCTAAACACTGTAGCTTGCATCTCCCAAGAATTCTAGATATTTTTGACACCATTTTTGACATTCTTTTTGACATCCATGATACTATTTTTGCACCAAAGGAAATCCAACAATTTCTCCTACAATTCTGATAGATAAACCAGTGTTTAAGAGGCAGATAGAGGCGGACTGAGAAGCCTGAGAAGCTACAACAAGAGAAAAAGAGAGAGAGAGAGAGAGAGAGAGAGAGAGAGAGAGAGAGAGAGAGAGACAGAGGGAGGAGGTGAGTCAGAATAGGAGAATGTTTATATAAGTGAGAATTCTTCTGGTGCCAAATAACAGAAGCCAAATGTAAACTGAAGGAAAAAAATGAGTGGATTGTAAAGATACAGAAGATATGTAGACATAACCATGTAACTGGTATTTGTGCTTAGAACATTATGAGAAATCTAGGAAATTTGTTTTCTTATCAATTCAAAGATTCTATGGCAGCCATTGGTTGGTTTTGCGTGAGGCCCATTCCTTGGCTGATCAACCGTGATGAGAAGGTGGAGGTATACAAATATGGTGGCTGGGGGCCCAACCAAATGTAGGACCATTTCCTAGAAGAAGAGAAATTGTAGACCAGGCTCCAGTGGGGGTTTATCACAGTGGTGTTGAGACAGTTAGGGACTACCACAAAGGGAAAAATGCAAATAAAATCTTTGGGCCCTTATCCTATTACCTGTTAAAAGCTAAGTGTTACTAACCAAAAACCTAAACTCACTCTTTAACTCAGTTCTTAGTTGACTTAAAAATCACCAATTTGAGAGGTCACAAAGTTGAACAATATGTTATTAGTTTCCCATTAGTTTTACTGCAGATAATACCTTTGATATGTGGGTTATGATAATAGTTGCCTAGATTACTTTGGTCTGCAGCCATAGCACCCTGGCATCGGATCCTGCCTGGTGGCAGAAGCTATGCAGGGTTGATATGGTTGGTCCTTGGCTGAGAGACTGCCTGGGGATACCAGGTGCTGCAGGCTAGGGAGAAAGACCTGGAAATCCAATAGTAGAACAATTCACCACTGAAAACCCTTATGAGGAGCAGAGAAGCACTGACGATAGTGCTGGGCATGGCACAATGTCAGAGTGTCTCGTTCTGTTGTACATAGGGTTGCTATGAGTTGGACCTGACTTGGTGGCACCTAACAACATCAACAAGATTAATTTGCAGAAACTTGAAGGTCACTTTTGCTAAAAACCACTGCCTGAGGGGAGGGGGCCAGGATAAGAGCAAGATCTCAAGAAACACTTTGTTGGGAAGTGGATGTTTTATTTTCTTCTTCTTAGTCCAGGAGGAAGGATGTGAAATTCAGGGCAGCTGCAGACATGTTTGTGCATAGGGTGGCAGGGAACTGTGAGATTCATTCCTGATAGATTCCATTGCTTTCTCTTTTGTTACTGGTCTGCGTTGTCAGGAGAGAAGCACTCTTTCTACAGACAGTGGGACAAGAGATAGTTACACTGCTGTCTTTCTTAGGCTTGCCATTGGGTTTTGTGCCTCCATGATTGGTCCTGACTGGTGTGCATTTTCATCTGTGCTTAACACACATAGTGAGTTAGAACCAGAACTGTCCTGATCTGTCCTCTTCTCCTGACCCCCAAGACCTTCTATAGGCCACTGATTACTCCTATAGGCGAACCATTAATTGCACCTTTTCCTTTTCCCTAAAGGTAAGTTAAATTCAGGGCTTTCCCCTGGCTTGGAGCTTCCTGTAGTTTGAGACTCCTGGGAAGAGGGAGTCAGTAGGCATGATTCAAGAAAATAAGTGTGTATGTGGATAGACATTGATTATAGTTAATTCACAGGGAGTGACCTTTGTTTCTTAAATGATCTTGAGCCAGAAGGCAAGAGGAGTATGGCATTTGGCCAGGAGTCAGACTGTGGGATCTCAACTCAATTCTTTTGGATCTCATGCTTTAACTTTCCCATCTACAAGAGCAAACGATATTTTCCATTTATGTTATGGGGGACAGCATTTGTCGACATTTCTGAGACGTACTGTGAGAACACACTGCTTAATGTATCATTGTTAAAGAACTTGAACCTTATAAATCCCTCCTGTGATCTGAATGTCCTTTGCGTTGCAATTGTGGAAGAACCAATTTCTGAAAAGTAAAGGGATATTCTTCAGAAGTCATACTCATGGACAATATTCATATAAAGAGACACTGTATTGTTTTTTAATTTAATGTCTTTTTATTTTTTAGTATTAGGGGGTTGAACCCAGGACCTTGCAAATGCTAGGCAAGTGCCCTACTGCTGAGCTGCATCCCTAACCTGTTATTTATTTATTTATTTATTTATTTATTTCCGGTACTGGGGATTGAAACCAGGGCCTCGTGCCTGCATGCTTTGCAAGTGCTGGATCATTGAGCTGTGCCCCCAGCCCATTTTTTTTTTTTTTTTTAACTTTTTGAGACAGAATCTTGCTAAGTTACACAGACCATCTCTGGTCTCGAACTTGTGATCCTCCTGCCTCCGCCTCCCAAGCCACTGGGATTACAGGCGTGCGCCACTGCGCTGGCAATTTTTTTTTTTTTAATTTTGAGATGGGGTCTTGCTAAATTGCACATGGGTGAAGGACCTGGCAACTCACTCCCCAAAATCAATCTGCCATCAAAAACCCTATGAAAAGCAGAGAAGCACTGATAATACTGTTTCGCCTGTTTTAGGTAGGGTCGCTATGAGTTGGACACCAACTCAATGGCACATAACAACAACAACAAATTGCACAGCCTCTGTCTGGCCTTGAACTCCTGATCTTCCTGTCTCCTGAGTAGCTGGGACTACAGATGTGTGCCACAATACTGGGCACTAAAGGTATTTTTGATATAAAAGCATATTTTTTCCTGCTTTTGATTTTCCTAAACTCTTGAAGCTGGTAATCATCCTGTACTACTGAGTTTCCTTTTAAAAAATAATAATCATGGATTAATAGCAGGTGTGGTGGTACATACCTGTTATCTGAGCAGTTGGGAGGCTCACGCAAGAGAATCGCTGTGAGTTCAAGGCAAGCCTGCACTACACAGAGAGTCCCAGGCCAATCTCAGCTACTGAGTGAGACTCTGTCTTAAAATTTTAAAAAAGCCAGTGATTATTAAGCTACCTGGAGCTATCTGTACTTTTTAATTAAATTAGTTAATCAATTGCAGTATTGAGGAGTTGAACTCAGGACCTCATGAATACCTGGCAAAGTCTCTACAACTGAGCTTCTTGCACAGTCCTCCCCCTGCCCCCTGCTTTTTAATTTGTTCTCTTGGAGACAGAGTCTCACTAAATTACACAGGCTACCTCTGGCTTCAAACTTGCGATCCTCCTGCCTCCACCACCAGAGTTGATGGGATTTCAGGTGTGTGGCACTGGGCCTGGCTCTTCATCTGCTCTTTTTTGTGTGTTTGTTTTGTTTTTTGAGCTACCGAGCCCAGGCTGTCCTGGAACTCACTATGTAGCCCAGGCTGGCCTCAAACTCCTATTAATCCTCCTGCTTCAGCCTACCCAGTGTGAGGATTATGAGTGTGCACCACCACACCCAGCTCTCATCTACACATTTTAAAAATGTTGGATCCAATTTATTCTCTTTAACTTAAAAAATTATGTTTAAAATATATGTAACATGAATTTACCAGTTCAACAATTTTGTTTTATTTTTTGCAGGGCTAAGGGATCAAACCCAGAACCTTACAAATGCTAGGCAAGTGCTCTACCACTGAGCTACATCTCCAGCCTCTGCTTGAACCATTTTAGAGTGTGTAGTTCTGTAGCATTAAGTACTTGCACATTATTGTGTAATCACCACCACCATCTGTCTCCAAGATTAACTGCACTTCTTTAGAAACAAAACCTAAGTTTTGTTTGTTGGCTTCAATGACTGCTTCTGCTGGGAATCACTAACAAAGGGGCTGAGTAACTCCTTGGTCCTGGGAAGCCTCTAATTTTGGAGTAGTTTTGAAATGACATGAAGAATTATGAAGATAAGAAGCTTCATCTGAAGACTGACCTTGTCAGGATCCACAGTAGTTGAGAATTACTGCAATAGCTCAGGTTATAGGTGTTTACAGCTATTGTTTGCTGACAAGATGAAGCATATTTGATTAGTAGGGCAGAAAAGAGTTCCCAGGTTTTTGTAGCTTTTGGAGCTACAAAGCAACGTCTCATGGCCCAAATCAGCCAAATTTAGCCAGCAGTAGGAGGGAGGAGGAAAATGAAGGATGAGTGGCAAAAATCTGTCCTTGGGGAAGAAGTCTGGTCATTGGAGGGAAGAGCTCATGCTCTTGTGGTTGAAATCACCCTAACACCCAATTGGGAATGTCTCCTCTCCTTTCCCACAGTCTGAGGAATGCAGTGAGTTGGCGGTGAGTTGGTGGCTAGTAGTTTAGAAAGTTTAAGTATTAGAGTTTTGGTGATTTTCAACTCATTTCCTCTTGTCTGTCTGGTGTCGTATGAGAAAAAAAAAATCGTCTCCACAATGATTTGCTCAACATCTGTTCTGTAAAGACCTTTCTGTTCCAAATCTGACCTCATCCATATTGACCCAATTTTACTAGAATATGTTGGAGACAGGTGTTCAAAACTTCACAATGTATGGCAGCAACAACAGAAAATATTATACCTAAGGCCAACACAAGTGCAGAGAAGATGCCAGAATCTTCCTTTAGTGTGCTGAGTTGTTTTTCCCTTTGGTAAAGGGATAAAAGTTGGCCCTATATCTTTGAGGAAGAAAGTTCCTGTGGGGTTGTCCACTGTCTCTGCCACAGAAGGAAATGAGTTTCTTTGTTATCAATTAAGGAGGCTTCTCGATATGGATTCACAGTCATAGAGTTTGCACAGCCTAGACTTGCCTGAACATTGCTTGGCCCATTTCTCCTTGAAGGATGCCCCAAAGAATGCCAGGATAGCTCAATCCTGGGGTGCCTCTCTCCTTAGCCAGCCATTCACTACTTCTGTGATAACATTTGATTATGGGCACTTTTCCCTATTCCTTTTCTTTTTTCCTGTTTTGCAGTACTAGGGAGTTGAACTCAGGGTCTTGAGCCTGCTAGGCAAGTGCTATAACACTGAGCTGCACCCCCCAATCCTTTAAAAATTCTTTTGCTTTAAGATAGGGTCTAAGTTGTGCAGGCACCTTTGGCCTCAAACTGATGATTGAGCCTCCCAAGTCGCTGGGATTATAGGTATGCACTACCGTGACCATCTTTCTCTTTCATTTCTAAGCTCCCCTCAGGAGCATGGGAAGCCAGGTGGTAGAATAGAGAAGGTGACCTCCTTGTTCATTATTCATGCTGATTTACCAGAAACATGTAGGGGACCATTATCCTGGACTCATACTAGTGAAAGAAAATTCAGAGACAAAGAACAAAAGCTTGATCAGTGGGTTGACTGACAAGTCTGTCCATTTATGCATTATTTTTTCTCTTTTCTCTTTTCTCTCTCATATCTTTCTCTCTCTCTCTCTATCTCTGTCCAGCTCTTTCTTCATTATCTTCCTTTGCTTTGCATTGCTGTCTTATGTCTTTCTCTGGGTGTCTTGGCATATCTGCCTCTTTCTATCCTCTTTCTCTTCCTTTTCCTAATCCCTTCTTTCTTTCTTTCCTTCCTTCCTTCTTTTTGTTTTGGAGTCGGGGTCTTGCTATATAGCCCAGGCTGGCCTTGATCTTATGATCCTCTTACCTCAGCCTTCTAAGTGCTGGGGTTACAGATATGTGTGCCACAATGCCTGGCTTTCTTTCTATTTTATTTCTTTAGCATATTCTGTGCTCCACTGGAGAGCTAGGTATCATATGAGATGGGGAAAATCTAAAGGCAGATGAAGGACTATGAAAAATAATAGTAACAACAATTTGCTAAGCATTATTGCTAGTTGCTTAGCATTTACTAGACTCCATGTTAAGAGCTTATTCCTGTTATTGCAATTAATCTTCATAACATATCTTTGTGATGGTCATGTCACTCATTTTACAGACAAGGAAACTGTGATTCAGATAGGTTTATTTATTTATTTATTTCTATTTTTATTTTATTTTATTTATTTTTTTTTTTGAGGCAAGGTCTCACTGTGTAGCCCAGGCTGTCCTGGAACTTGCTATGTAGAGCAGACTGGCCTTGAACTTGTGTTGATCTTCCTGCAAACACACGACTTTTATTTTCTTGCCAAACTGCACATTTTTTCAAATATTTCTGCTCTGCTTTTTGGTCCTTTATTCATCATAAATCTGATTAAAGGCAGCCATCAGTAACAATGCCACACCCTTAGTACTATGCTGTCTTGAAATTTCTTTCACCAAATTAATTAGTTCATTACTTTAAAATTCAGCCTCATTAAAATTTTTAGGATGTGGGCTGAATGCAGCCAGATTATTTGCCAGATTGTAACATGAATGGCCTCCAGTCCAATTTCCAATAGAGTCCTATTTCCCTCTGGGACCTATCTTTATCATCTACATTTCTATCATTCTGGTCTTCCAAACTCCCACCAGAACCACGCATTAAGCTGTGCTTTATAGCATTTTAAGGCTTTTCCAGCATGCATCTCCAAGCTCTTCCAAAGTTCTCCCACAAACAAGTTCCAATAGCCTAAGAATCATATGGCTAGGTTTCGACATAGTAATGACACCACTCTTTGTTACCAGTTTTCTGTGTTACTTAGCTTAGTGTCTCTGTGGCAATATATCTGACAGAACAACTGAAAGAGGAATGATAGGCTTATTTGGCTCACAGTTCAGAGGATTTTAGTTGATAGTGGTGGAGAGGCACAGTGGCAGAGCAGGCAGGGATAGAGGAGAGCTTTTTACTTCATGATGATCAAGAGCAGAGAGAATCCAGAACCATTATTTAAACACATCTTACATATTTAATGTAAGTGATTAAGCATAGGCTTTATGGTTGAACTGATAAATTTACATCCCTGCTCCTCTACTTACTGGTTGTGGGACTTTGAGTAAGTTAGTAAACTCTGAACCTCACTTTTCTGATCTGTAAGCTGATAATAATAATAGTGATAATAATAATAATAATACTTATGTTATGAAGTTCTTGGTAGTGTTTAAAGAGGTGAGATCCAAAAGTATTTGGTATAACTAACTTTATCAATTTTTATCTTTTGTATAGTGGGGGTGAAGTTAATTTTATGTAAAATTAATTGAATAAACTTATCTGCTTTTAAGATGTAATAACTGCAATGTTTTACTTTTAGAAATCAGATATCTATTTTCAAGGAGATTTCTCTTCAGCCCAAGCACTGTGGTGACCTGTAATCTCCTGACTTGACATCTGTCATCAATTTATTAAGTAGCCATTACTTCACCACTGATAATTTCTAAGCCCAGGAAACCCTTGTTTAGATTTTTATTATGGAATGTGATCCTTCTCTGAGTTCCTGTGTAGGCTCTGTTTTGAATGCCTAAGGGAGAGGGAGAAGGAGAGGAAAAGGGAAAGAGAGAGTGAGAGGGAGGAAGAGAGAGAGAGAGAGACGTAGGAAGAAGAAGAATATGGAGGAAGAGGAGGAGGGGGAGAAAGAGGAGAGAGAGGAGAAGGAGAAAAGATGCAAGGAAACAGGCAAATCACTGAAATAAAATTTGTGTTGCAAAGAAGTGGAGCAGGCCATTGTGGTCCTATCTTGCTCTTCCCCTCCCCAAACCAGGTGCCGTTTTCAAACATACTGGGCAGTTTCACATGCTGGTACTTGTGCTAACACGGTTTTGTGTACCTAGGTCATTTTCCCTTTACTTCCTCAATGTTTCCATCTATCAAAAGCCAAGAAACTGCTTCATATGGCTTTCTCCAACACCCATAGATAGAATCAATAATTTCCTCTTCTGTAGACCCAGAACATTTTGGAAACATTCATATTATGGCAGCTATTACAATCTGTCTAACTAGAAGCCTGGGGGATCCGCTCACTCCAACAGACCATGAGCTACTTGAAGGTTGGCAGTGTCTAATCTACTTTGTGCTCTCACAGGTACTTGAGCCCCTGATGGTTTTGGGGGAAAAGACTGAGAACGTTTTGCCATTTGTCACACTCAAAAGCTTCTTTTTCTTTGCTAAATAGTTAACCAGGAGAGCCTAGCCAGAATGGCTTAGGTATTTCCATTCCCTAACAAGAGACTAGACAGTGCATGAGTATAAATTAATTTTTTGTTGTTCATATTGTTTTTTTTGGTGCACTGCTGGGAATCAAATCCAGGGCCTAGTGATGCCAGGCAAGTGTCTACCACTGAGCTACCCCAGCCCCTGTAAATTATCTTTATATTTTATAAATAGCTTATATTGTGTGCTGAGAAAATTTGTAGACTTGTTACTTGGAAGTGCCTCTGGCAGAGACTAGATGATGTCTGATTCTCAAATGAAATCCTCTCAAAGTCCTCTTCTACTTCTTTCTTGCTATTTGGGTTTAGCACACATTCTGTCTGCATATATGTGGTGCCACATTGGATGCTAAATGGAAAGACACACGAGGAGTGGTCTTTTTAGCAACTTATGACTAAAAGTAGATATCCTTGAAGCACTTGAATGAAAGCTTGCATAGGTACACATGAAACAGTGCATACATAAAAACAAAGCCATGTTCCTGAAAAAAAAAAAAAAGGTGCATTCTTGTATTTTGGTGAACAGGAGGTTGTGTTGGCTGTGAGATAAATCATCTGGCTATGAATGGTCCATTACCGTCTTTAGGGCCAGCTGGAAATCCAGGAACTGGGGCTAATGAAAGAAAAGAGGAGTCATAAAACCCCAGGGAGAGAATATTTTATCCTAGCATTTTTTCTGAATGCCTGCTGAACACTTGACTTATAAGAGACTCTGAGAAAAAAGGGAGTCTGTGGTCAAAAAGAGTTGGAGACAATAGGGTTAAGAAGTGTTGCATTGCTATACTGGCACCTTCCCCTACCCCAGTGGACAGAGCATGTTAAATATATTAAGATTTCTGAGAAGGCTATTAGCAAGAAAACTCAGTAACTTGATGTTCTTTACACTCAGTTGAGTAAGTAACTCCTATTAAAATCCAATGAGCAAAGGTTGAGAAATCCCCGTATAATATTTGGGTGTATTATTAAGGTTGGTTAGGTGTGAGGTGTCAGCAGATTTTCCTGGAAAATTCTAAAGAGAGAAGTAAAACAACTGGAAATTAAATGGCCTTTGTTGGAGTCTGCTCCAGCCGGGCAAAAGACCATGGATCTTCACCTCAAAACCAGTTTGTTTGGGGACTCTGGGGGGCAGGCAAGAGCTGGTCAGTGGCACCAAGAAGGACCTCGGGAGCCTTCAACAACAAACAGAAACTTTATTAAGCTACTCCTTTACAGGAGAGCTTAAAGATTATACAGCTCTATATAAGAGCTCTCTAGCCGGCAGCATGGGTTGCTGATGCTACGATAGAATAGCAACTCTATATCAAAGTGCCTAACAGCTCTTGTAAATTGGTGCAACCACTGTGGAAATCAATATGGAGGTACCTCAAAAAACTAAAAATAGATCTACCATATGACCCAGCTATAACACTATTGGGAATTTACCCAAAGGGAGATGGGTCATCATACCACAGAGACACCTGCGTCTCCATGTTCAATGCAGCGCTTTTCACAATAGCAAGGATATGGAATCAACCAAAGTGCCCTTCAACAGAAGAATGGATGAGAAAACTATGGTATATATACACAATGGAATACTACTCAGCAATCAAGAAAAATGAAACAAGGTCATTTGCAGCAAAATGGATGGAATTAGAGAAAATTATTTTGAGTGAATGAACACGAGCTCAGAAAGAGAAACAACACATGTTCTCACTCATATGAGGGAGCTGATTCAAAATTACAAGAAGGAAAAATCCTATTCAAAGGTCGGATCATAATAAAAGGGGGGGGGATAAGACTGATGTCAATATAAATGGACTAGAAATCGCATGTAATTGTTCTAACAAGAGAAAAACAAAGACCACTACAGGAAGTTTCTATCTTAAACAGAACTGGAACCCAAGGACATATAGAAAAATACTACTAAGTAAACGATAGAGAAGACTTAGATGGGAAACTTAGATGGGAAAGGTGGGAGGGGGGAAGCATAGGGGAGGTTAAGGGGTAACCTATATGAATAATGTTTATCAAAATTCATATATGGAAATGTCACAATGAAAAGCATGTCAGAATGAATCACATTAAGATGTACATTAAAAATTTCTAACAACAACAACAACAACAACAACAACAACAACAAAACAACTAACTGGACCTGAAAAAAAAAAGTACCTAACAGCTCTGATGTCCTCTCTGGCTGTGCCAATGGCTTGATGATGTTGCCTCTAGCCAGTCGTCTTCTCCTCTCACCTCCTTCCTGTGGCAGGGGAATTGAGAGGTCTTCTTGGCTTGCTCAAGGTCTTCTTTCTTGACTCCCAGAGTTTTGGCTCTCAGCGGCTTGATTGAAGGTCTGGATGATTGAGGTAGCGAAGTCAGGTGTGGGGTGTGATGATCAGGATCAAGGTGATTGGGAAGGAAGAGGTGAAAGGACCCTTGGGGTAGTTGGTGTTCTGTTTATATTCTCTCTGGGTGTGTGTGTGGGGGCATGGAATAGGGCATAACCAATCGGACAGCTGCTCGTGCCAGGCAGTGCAGTTCTCCGCGTGAGGATTTGGAAAAGTGCAATTACGATTGGTGGGTTGGATGCAGGCTGGACCAATCACTAAGCTTCCCTTAGTAACCAATCAGGTGGCTCTGGGTGGCCAATCAGATTAAAGGAGCCCGTGTCAGAGCTGCGCTGTTTGGGGGCCATCTTGGATCACTCAGTGGGAGGGGTAGGAGTAAAGTAGGTGAAACGTGGAAAAGTAGGTGAAGGGTGAACTGGGACTTGGGTAGCCATATTGACTCTTAGTGAGTCAAATAGGTCTCAGTCCAGGTTCCTCAGTTAAGGGTGACTGGAGGTGGGAGAAACAGGGCAGGAACTGGGCAGGATCTGGGGAGGGCTCAGACCTCCACCTGGACCAAGCAAGCCTCAGCGCTAGCACCCTCCTGGTCCAACTAGAGGGCATCCAGATAATTCTCTACAGGCCTTATCAATAGGTTTGTATTTCTATCTAAAAATTTCCTTAACTTTTTTTTTTTTTTTTTTTTTTTGAGACAGGGTTTTGTTATGTGGCCTGGCTGGCTTTGAACTCAGGCTCCTCCTGCCTCAGCCTCCCAAGTGCTGGAATCATGGGCATGTATCAGCACACCCAGCTCCTCAAGTTTTTATTATGAAATATTTTAAATACAGAAAGTCAAAAGATTAGTACAATAACTCCCACATGACCTTCACTTCGTCTTAACAATTGTTAATATTTTGCTTTATTTCTCTCATTATGTCTTGTTTTCTTTATTGTTGTTGACCATTTGAAAGTTAAGTTATATATACAGTACCACACATTAGTTCTCAGTATTCAGCATGTTACTTAATATACAGATATTTGTTTATAGAACCACAATGTCATTATTCCTATTAAGGAAATTAAACATCTAAAATCAACTTCATATTAAAATTTTCCCTATTGTCCTAAAAAATGTCATTATAGTTTTTAAAAACTAATGTACTCAATACATTTTTTTTATGGTACTGAGGGGCTGAACCCAGGGTGTCACACATACTTTGTAAGTGCTCTACCACTGAGCTGCACTTCCAGCCCCTTTTTTATGTTTTATCTTGAGACAGGGTCTTGCTAAGTTATGCACATTGTCTCTGGCCTTGAATTTGTGATCTGCCTGCCTCAGCCTCCCCAGTTGCTGGGATTGTAGGTCTGTATCACTGTACCCAATGATTTTCTTTTATTTATTTATTTATTTTAAAATTTTCTTTTTAGTATTTGAGAGTTGAACCAAGGGCCTTGCACATACTTTGCAAGTACTCTACCACTGGCCTGCAACCCCAGCCCACTTTTCTATTTTTTTAAATTGAGACAAGGTCTTGCTTAATTTTGCAGGCTGCTTCTGGCCTCAAACTTGTGATCCTCCTGCCTCATCCTCCTGAGTTGCTGGGATTACAAGTGTGAACAACTATACCTGGCTTGTTATTTTAATAGAATAGTTCCTCCCCCACTTTTTTCCCCCTCATGACATTGACTTTTTGAAGAATTCAGGCCGGTGGTCTTATAGAGTGTCCCACATTCTATGTTTGACTGCCTCCTCACGATGTTAGTTTGTTCCTCTATCTCAGGAATCTCTAACCCTGGCTGCATGTCTTGGTGAACAGCTCTTACAAAAGGGGGTTATTAATTAATTGGTCCACTCTGTTCTCATTGGAGGCTATTTATATAAAACTTAAGACCTAGAAAAGATAACACAAATCCCTGAGATCTACTTCAATTCAACCTCATCAGAATCACTGGGGATGAAGCTCTCATGGCCCTAGTTTCAAATTTTCTATGTTGTTCTAATATGAAATCTGTTACAAGTCATTGCTTTATCAACTATATATCCTTGAAATTAGAAGTTAGATTCAGGTATAGATTTCTCTCTCTTTCTACACACACACACACACACACACACACACACACACACACACACACATTTTTTTTTGGCTTTTTTAGACAGGATCTTGCCATGTATCCCAGGCTGGCCTAGAATCTACTATGTAGCCCACATTGACCTTGAGCTCCTGATTTTCCTGCCTCAGCCTCTGAATCCTGGGATTACAAGCATGTGCCAACATACCTGGTTTGTTGTCTATAATAGCTTAATTATACACTGTAGTCACCTGGGAGACTTTGAAAAATCCAGATGCATGGGTCTGACTGCATAGATTCTGATAGAATTAGCATGAGAATTTGAAGGTCTCCTTATGTGATTGTAAATGTAGTAAATAAGTGTTTCTGCCTTAGGTTCTATTGCTTGTTTAATTTGAATCCCATTAGGGGAAACAGAATGCCACCTTGTCCCATTATTTGGGATGCTAAGGTCAATTACTGGATTAAGGCAGTGGCCATCAGAGCTCTCTATTGCCAAGGTACAGTGGATTTCCTTGGTAAAAGTAAGTGGTCTCTGGGATGATACTTTGGCACTAGGGATGGCTTGTAGGCTAACAAGTTTTCATCCAATGGTTTTAGCTCCATTAATAGTTGTTATATAAATCAATTATTATATCGGGGCTTTCAAAATGGTTATCTTTCAATTTTGTCATTCCTTCTACATTTAAGAGTGATTTCTTTTATAAAGAAGAGCTACCTTGTTTATCCTCCCTGCCCCTGCCCCTGCCCTGGAAGTCATGTATTTTAATAACCAGCTACCAACATTATGCCTTTTGATGCTCAAATTGTACCAAATTTGGTCCTTTCATGTTGGCTTTTTCTTTTTTCTTTCTTTTTTTCTTTTTTGGCAGTACCCAGAGGTTGAACAAATGGCCTTGCATGTGCTAGGCAAGTGCTCTACCACTGAGCTGTAGCCTCAGCCCCTTTTATTAATTAATTAATTAATTAATTATCTTTGTGCTACTTGGGGGTTGAACCTGCTATGTAGATTAGCTTAGCTTTTATCAGGCCAAAAGTGGAAGAAGAGGATTAAAAATAACTCTTACGTTCAGCCATGAAGGATAAGGACTGTGTGAGACAAATGCCATGCTCAGCAATTGAACAGGACATTGTTCAGTGGATTCTTCTCCCTTATCAAGAGATCTCATAGCTGTCTAGAGTCTTAACCTTTTGAAATGCCTGCCTCTGAGCCCATTCCTTTGCAGAGCTGTCTTGTGGCTGGGTGCTATTGAGTCAAGTCTGACTCATAGCAACCTTCATAGGGTTCTCCATGGCTGATTGTTTTCGGGAATGCTTCGGAAGTGGATTGCCATGTCCTTCTCCTGCTTTTGCAGTGCTAGGGTCAGACCCGGCTTCTCAGAGAGTACAGAGCAGCACTCTACCAACTGAACTAATAAACTATGTCTATACACAAATATTCTCTACTGTCATTTCTGTGTTGGGTGTAAAATCTTTTGTAAGTGGACACAAATGGACTGAGGTTTTGCTGTTGCCATCCTCCCAGACCCATCTTCCTACTAACAAACCCAAGGCTTTGCACATACTTTGCAAGTGCCATACCACTGGGCTGTACTCCCAGCCCATTTAAAATTTTTTATTGACTGAGTCAGAGTCTCTCTAAGTTACACAGGCTCCACCTCCCAAGTTGCTGGGACTATGGGCCTCTGCCACTGAGTCTGGCTTTTATTTTTTATTTTGAGAAAAGGTCTTGTTAAATTGCACAGGGTGCCTCTGGCCTTGAACTTGTGATCCTCCTGCCTCAGCATCCTGAATAGCTGGGATTATAAGCAGGTACCTGGCTCAAGCTGCCTTTTTAATAAAGTAAAATATTTACATTGGAATATAATATACAACTAAAAAGCACAAAAATCATGTGTATTTAAAATTTTTTTACAAATCATACACCTGTATAGCCAGTGTCCAGATGAAGAAATAGAACACTGCTAGTTGCCCCTGTGACCCTGTCATATCCTCTTGCTATCCTTTCTGCCCCATAGAAGTAGCCTTATGTGGACATCAGGCTATACCCTGATTTAAGTTACTCTACGTGGTATAAATTATTTGCTTTCAGGCTGTGCCTTGCTCTGAGTGACTCTATTTTTCAAGACATTGTTCTGCTGTATTTTGAGTATAAGTGCTGAGGTAGGATGACCCTACATCTTGTTGGGGTGCATAAACAACCACCATGTATCCAGCATAAACCATGAGGCACAAACTAATAATAACTTATTCATGTGAATAAAATATTACCACTTATGAACTTATTGAATCAAGTCAGGAACACACAGACACATTTGTTTATTATTATTACTAGGTGCCGTTGAGTTGAGTCCAACTCATAATGGCCCTACATACAACAGAATGAAATACTCCCCAACACTGTGCCATGCCTAGCAGTATGTCAGTGCTTCTCTGCTATTTATAGGGTTTTTGATGGTCAATTGTTTTGGGATTGTTTTGGGAGTGGGCTGCCAGGTCCTTCTTCCTCATATGGATACCTGGGGATGTAAAAAATGTATCAGAAGAAGCAGGCCATGAACTTATTGAACACTCCAGACCAATGAGTGAAGTAACCCCCTCACCTGGACCATATAAAAGGAGAGACACCTCACACTGGGTCACCACCGACCCATCATCAGGCTACCTGGTATTTGCATCTTAGGTCAACAGGTAACGAACTCCTGACTCTGTCCTTGGAGCTTCAGCACAGCTCTATCACCTACTTGAATCAGCCCACCTCTGCGGCCTTTCGCTGGACCAGTTCTGAGCCTCAGCTTGACTCTGCCCAGCATCTCTCTTTGAGCCAGCCCTGCTGTTCTTTAGTACCTTGCCTTCAGACCAGCTCTGTGCCTCCAACAGCTCTGTGGTTGGGTTCCTCATATGACTTTTTTTTTTTTTTTTTACCACATATTAATCAAAAGGTTCTGTGAAATATGTAAGCTGATGAAAGTGTAACTAAAAGCAATGTAATAGTTGCATAATGGAAATACCAAAAGCCGTATTGCTCTATACCCCACCAGCACTTATAAATAAAGGGGATATATAAAAAAAAATCTCATGCAACTACCTGCAGAGACTCTTTTTACTTTAGTAATCAGCTCTTTGTCCTTGCCTTCAGTAAGTCCACTTTGAACCTGTGGCTTCTTTAACTCTTTATTTGCTATTCTATTACCTATACATATAATCATGTGAAGTGTAATATGTGTTCTGAGAATTCATATTAGTAATTAAGATTAGAATAAATGAACCTGTGTTTGCTGATGGCCATTGTCTAGTGAAATTGAGAATACTTGTTAAGTTAATGCCAAAAAAACTGATATAGCTTGTGAATTTATTGTTAGGTGGACAGCCACACTGCGCACGATAGGCGAAACAGTATTGTTAAAGCTTCTCTGCTATTTATAGGGTTTTCAATGGCTGATTGCTTTTTCAGAGTGGGTTGCCAGGTCCTACTCCCAAGCCTACAGCACCTGGTGTTTTCAGGCAGTCTCTCAACCAAGTACTAACCAGGCCTGACCCTGCTTAGCTTCCAAGATCTGATGGGATCCGATGCCACAGTGGCACGGCTTTGAAAAGATATGAATGTGTTCATCCATGTTTTTGACACAGTGTGCTCACACCTTATACCTTAAACTCCTGAGCTCGAGTGATCCTCCTGCTTCAGCCTCCCAAGTAGCTGGGACTATAGGTGTGTGCCGCCACAGCAGGCTATTGCTTTTAAACTTATTGATTGATTTGCCTGTTTTGGAACTTTGTGTGAATGGAAGCATACTTCTGACTGGCTTCTTTGCTCATGATTATGTTCATGAGATTCATTTATGTTTTGTGTAGTTGTAGGTCTTTGCTTTTCATTGCTATTGCCATTTATTTATCTATTCTCATGTAGGTGGACATTTAGGATGATTCCAGGTTTCAACTATTATGTGCTGGCATATAATATACAATATGAAATAATTCTACTATGCACATTTTACTACTTTTCCTTGTTGCTGTTAGGTGCCATCAAGTTGGTGTCCAGCTTATAGCGACCCTACATACAACAGGTGGAACACTACTGTTGTGGTCCTCTGCTATTCGTAGGGCTTTCAATGGCCGATTGTTTTTTGGGAGTGGGTTGCCAGGTCTTTCTCCCAAGCCTATAGCACCTGGTGTTCCCAGATGGTCTCCCATCCAGGTACTAACCAGGCCCGATCTTGCTTAGCTTCCAAGGATTGGATGCCGCTGTGGTATGGCAGCAGGCACTTTTCCTTGGTGAACGCATATTTTGGGGTGGTAGGGGACATATACCAAAGACTGGAATTACTTGTTCATAGGGTAAATTTAACTTCTGTAGATACTACCAAACCTGCAGCCATAGCCCTGTGGCATCCGATCTTGTCAGATCTCGGAAGCTAAGCAGGGTCGGGCCTGGTTAGTACCTGGATGGGAGACCGCCTGGGAACACCAGAAGCTTAGGCTTGGGAAAAGGACCTGTCAACCACCTCCCAAAAATCAATCTGCCATTGAAAACCCTATGAACAGCAGAGAAGCACTGATAATAGTGTTTCCCCTGTTGTACAGAGGGTTGCTATGAGTCGGATATCGACTCGACGGCACCTAACAACAACAACAACAACAGATACTACCAAATGGTTCTCCTCCTGTTTTCCTTTCATCCAACCCCCTGGTCTTTGTGTACTTCTTTTACTTTCTGGCAGAAGATGTTCTTGGCTTACCTTCTACATTCTCTGAGTTAGCCCTGAAACTAGCCATTGCTCTGAGGAGCCCTTGTTCCTTAGAATAAGGAGCTACACTTAACAGCCACGTCTGGTAACAGTTGTGCTCATCTCCACTGGGATATCATTGTTTACTTTCTTTTAGTGGACAAAGCTAGGAGATAGTATAAAGAAGACAATCGTATGGTCACACTGGTAAGTGCAACTTAACATGACAATATTTTTACATTAACTTTTTTTTAAAATATAAGTACATATCTTTCATGTTGAAAATCTTGGTTCCTAGTGACATCAGTCTGTTTTGTTCATTTGTTTTATTCTACATGTACATAAAATAGTTTAGAAAATGCAATACTAATATTGCTGCTGACAGTAATATGAATGAAGTGGTATATGAGTGAAGCTAGGATTTCTGTGTTTTTTTTTAAGGTTTGTTTGTTTGAGACAGGGTCTCACTCTGTGGCCCAGGCTGGCCTTGAGCTCACTATCCTGCCTCTGCCTCCTGAGGGCTGGTATTACAGGTGTGTACCACCTGGCTCAGCTAAAGCTTCTGATTTCTTTTCAGTTCTTTTTGTTCCTTGTAAGCAACTTTGCTACTAAGTTGAATGGCTTAAGTCCAATAGGGAAGAGGAATTTATCCAGTCATTTCAGGAGGAGGGTGTTTTTCTCAGAACATGGGCTGGCTGTCTTCCAGATGGTTGTTACTGTTGTGCTTCCAGTGTTTGTGCTTCTCTCTCTTTCCTCTAATTCCATTCTCAGGGGGCTCTGGGTTCCACTGAGAAGGGATGAGCAGTGGAGGCAGCACTTCCTTCTCTCACTCAGAACATCTGTGGCCGACATGGTTAATTTTGTGTGTAAACGTGGCTACACTATGGTGTCCACTCTTTGGTTGAACACGTGACTCGATGTTGATGTGCAGATATCTTTTAAAATATGTGACTAACATTTAAACCAAGTAGACCGAGTAAAGCACATTACTCTCCATAATGCACATAGGGGTTTGTCCAACTAGTCAAAGGCCTTAAGAGAAAAATTCCTTGAAGAGGAAAGAACTCTTTCTCCAGACTGCCTTTAGAAGTCAAGACATCATTAACATCTCACTAGAATTGCCAGCTTGCCCCATGGATTTTAAATTTGCCAGCTGTCAGAATTGTGTCAGCAAACTCCTTAAAATCTCTCTCTCTCTCTCTCTCACACACACACACACACACTATTGTTTCTGTGAACTCTAATACATCACAATCTCAAACCTCTGCTCTGCTCTGTGGCCTGGCGGTGGCACCAGGATGAGAAATACACTGTAATTTTTCTAGGAGGAGGAAGGAGAGGAGCAGAGTGGATGAAAAAGGGCTCTGCTGGGGTGTGGATGTCGGAAATGATGTGTAAGAACCTGTTTTGCCTCTCACTCAAAAGTTGGCTAACGTGGTGGTTGCCAGCACACGGCAGGTGTGGCCCTTGTTTTAATAGGAACTGAGTGTCCTCTGGGCCAGGTGCCGCCTAACGTGCTCTGCTTTGTTGACTTATTGCTCCTGCCAATGGCTCTTGATGGGACAGGCTGTGTACATGGTGCCTGGTAAGGTCTGGGTTTGGGAAGAGCTTCCTCTCAGTATTCATATAAGGTGGGGCAGAAGTGAATTGCTTTCACTGCTTAGTGAGTAAAGGCCAAGTCACATTTATTCATTATGAGTTATAAGACAGTCGACAGTAATTGTAAGACAGTATAGGATTTTCTGCAGCTCTTCCTCCTTAATTCCTCTTTCACCATTCTCTTCCTCAGGAGGAGACTTTGGCAAAACAGAAAAACAAAGATTTTTTTTTTTTCTGGTGCTACTGGGGATGTGAATGTAGCGCCTCAGGCATACATTACAAGCACTCTGCCACTGAACTGCACCCCAACCCCTCTTTTATATTTTGTCTTGTGACAAAGTCTCGCTAAGCTATGTAGACTGTCTCAACCTCAGACTTGTGCTCCTCTTGCCTTCACCTCCTGAGTTGCTGGGATTACAGGTGTGTACCATCATGCCTGACAAAAAAAACACAGAATATCTGTGAACATAAGAGTGTATTGCATTTATGCTGTGAGACAGTTAGTATAAGCAAAAGAGGTTATTTCTAGGGACCACTCCTCTGGGATCAGAAAGTTCCTCCAGTTGGCAGTTGGACAGAAGGTATAGGCAAAGACCAAGGGGTTAATAGAGGAAGAGAAGAGAGATCAGAGAGAGAGAGAGAGAGAGAGAGAGCGAGAGAGAGCGAGCGAGCGAGAGAGGAGACCACAGGTGCCCTGGTAACTGGATTGGAAAACATTTGCTTTATCTTCCATCTGTAATTATCTGTAAATATCTATAAGCAAGATCCTCCCCAATAATTGACAGAACCCACTTACCCTCCTATAGACATGACCAAGGGGTAACGTAGATCACTAGACTAGCTCATAACAAACTGCTACAGGGAAGTGCTTCAAACTGAATATAAATCTGAACCCTAAACCCGGTCTAGTTCCAGAAAAATGCTTGAACTGGAATGGGTTCAGTGTTCAGGTTTGGATTTAGTTTGAAGCTTTGCTATCTACACATAGGATTCAAACCCCTGGGTTCAGGTTCAGGTTCAGAAAATTTTTCAGAAATGCTCGAACCAGAACAGGTTCAGGATTCAGGTTGAAGTTTGGTTTGAGGCCCTAGCTGTAGCCCTGAAGGGGGCTGGAATCAGGGCTGTGTGCTCTGTTTAGCTGGGAGTTGGCCAGCTGGTATAAGAGAGGGCAAACATGATATGCTCACATGAGGGGGATGGTCGGGTTCCAAATCCCAGACCTTCTGCATCTCAGAAATGTACAAAATTGGATCTATCACATAGCTTCTCTGAGCCTCAGTTTCTTCATGTATGAAATGGAGCTGATAACCCCCACAGTTCATAGGAGTTTGAGAGTGTCCGATGAGGTAGCAAAGGAAAAGTGTGGTGTCTCAATAAACGGTTTCTGGTAGTTACGATGGGTTCCCAGCCTGCCTTTTCATATTGGTACTAGATCTCTGGTTCTCAGCCTTCGCTGCCCAGTGGAATCACTTGGAAAATCCCCATGCTGCATCCCAGGCTATTCCACATTAGAAACTAAATCATAAATTAAATTAGCATATTCCAGGCAGGGCCCTGGCTAGGGTATATTTTTTAGTTCTTCAGGTGATTGTAATATGCACTCTGTTAATCCCTGCCACCACAAACTCACAGTGCAGGTGCTTTACAACCACAGTCCAGAGGCCATGCCAGAGAGACAAATGCATTGTTATCACATATGTAATTGTGTCATTGCAGAATTAATGAGATGACATGATTCATGTTACTAGGTGTTAGTCACAAATATGTGGTGATTATAATAATTAGTCAGGTAAAGTGTTGTGAAATAAGGGAGTGAGAAGAGTGCTGGAATTAAGATTCATGAATCTAAGAGCATAATGAAAATCTATGAGGTTCACAAGGAGCCTCAGAAGTATTTATCTAAAGATTTAAAAGTCTGGAACTATGTAAGGTAATCCAGTGTCCCAGGACTACAGCAAGAAGATAGGAACTCCCTCCTTCCCCCAAATAATGATATTTGGGAACTTGGGGTGGGTTATTGTCATCTCTCTCACTGTGACAGGAGGGCTTAGAAAAGCAATTCAGTGAGAGGGAGTAATACTCAGGTGAGTAAAGCAGGACTCAGGAAGCCATGAAAGGTGCAGCAATGTAAAGCTTGTGAAATATTTGCCTCCTTGACTAAAGCAAAATGTTAAAAACCCTATCAGCCTTCACAGTTTATTCATCATGAATCTAGCTACTATTTATGTAGTGTTCACTACATCAAATACCAGGCATCGAGCCTCTTCAGGGCTGGCATCCTTGCCACTCCTGTGGACATAATCTGTCAGAGGAGCACTCTGAATGTCCTGGTCTCACTATTCAGGCTCTGGCTGCTTCATTGTCTCTCTGAGTTGAAGTATAAGTTTCTTGTTACCTCCTCTCTCCTCTGCTTGGCTCTACCTCTCATAATGGGTAGCGGTAGGGGTGGTGGTGTATTAGCTAGGGTCATGGCAGGGATGTATGGAACAAGAAAACAAGTTTATTAATCTCATATGAGGAAACAAAAACTAAATACCAAAGGGACCTGTGCTAGAATCCTGTAGCCAGCACCTTCTTTTTCTATGGGTATGCCCCACAAAAAGGCTAATTATAATCAGGAGGTGGTTTGGTAATCAAGAAGCTAGAACAAAGCTGAGTGCCATGATGTATGCCTGTAACCCCAGCTACTTGGGAGGCTGAGGTGGGAGGACTGCAAGTTCAAAGTCAGAGACAACCTGTGCAATTTAATAAGAACTTGCCTCAAAATAAAAGAATAAAAAAGGATTGGGGGTGGGGCTTAGTGGAGCACTTGCTTAACATGTGTGAGGTTCTGAGTTCAGTCCCCTACTATTGGAAAAAAAACCCAAAAACAAACAAAAAAACCCAAAGCAACAAAAAACAAAGGGAAAGGTGGAATGAGAGTAGCTACTTATGAGTCCAATCTTGATGGCATCAGATGAAAATATCTGTCTTCACACTTGTCTGGTCATTGGGTCATGGTATTTTCCCCTGAGACCTATTGTGGGATGGGGACTGCCACCTTTGACTCTGACTCTCTTTCTATGCTCTTGAAGCTTACACAACCTGCTTCCAATCGGTCTGTTCTGTCCTCATGCAAATTAATATATTCAAGCAGATTACAGCCTTGTTTTAAGGTCCAGGCTTCTTTGACTCTTTCATGGGACCGCATTTCTCTGTTCTGATGCATTACATGTTGATTTATCTTTTCATCCATTCAGAAGATAGCTTTGTTTTAAATTTCTGAAGGACATGTATTGTAGTACTCCAATTATTAACAATGCTGTTCACAGGAAAACTCCAACATTAACATTCATATCCAGTGAGGTAATATATCATTTTATTGAAATTACACTAGTTCAGAAAGACTAGATATTTATTATGTATACTCTTCTTACCATCTAAACGATACAAGACAACTTATAGACCAGAGCAGTAGTATAAATAAGTAACTGGTATGGCATGAACTCAGACAAATCAGAATGGAGGTATATCAGAAATAACTATTATTTGTACCAGTTCCTACCAGCTGAATGTTAGCTCTCCTAGATGTTAGAGCATCTATAAAATCGTATCGCTAAGGCTAACCCAAAGAGAAACACTCATGCTAATATAAGTTTTGTGAAAGTCATTATGGGTGGGAGGGCATCTCCTTCCTTATTTATAGCTTCCCCCCCACTGCTGGTGTACATATTCCTTTGATTTAAAGAATAATCATGTTTCATCAAATTGAAAAAGCCATTGATGGAAAGATATTATTATTTTATGGTTCAGTAAGAAAAAATATTTCCAATTAAGTTATAACACACCATGAATTACAAGACAATCCAAATTTCTAATATGTTAAAATGGAAAAAGTATAAGTATCTTAGATTAGATGAAATATATACATCATCTCTCAGAACAAAGTTGCCTATCCCTCTGCATACTGGGGCTTTTAAATTACTCTATTTGTTTAAAAGTGGTGCTGGAGACGTCTATTGAATATACCATGGACTGCCAAAAGAACCAACAAATCTGTCCTAGAAGAAGTGCAACCAGAGTGCTCGTTGGAAGCAAGAATGGCCAAACTGTGTCTTACATATTTTGGACATGTAGTCAGGAGAGATCAATCTCTGGAGAAGGACATCATGTTTGGGAGAGTGGCAGGTCAACGTAAAAGAGGAAAACCCTCCACCAGATGGATTGACACAGTGTCTGCAACAATGGGCTTAAACATAAATAAGATCGTTTGCGTGGCACAGAATCCGCAAGTGTTTTGATCTGCTGTACATAGGGTCACTATGAGTCAGACTCGACTCGATGGCACCTAACAACAACAACAACTTGTTTAAAAAATCCCTACTGAAGAATCCTTGTCTAAGAATGTCTCACTTTCCTGGAAAATTGTCCATTCTTTTTAGGGAAATTTCCAGTATATACAGATGTACCTCCTTATATCTTTTCCTCCCAGAACTTCTATCTGGGATAGGATTGTGTATCATTCCTGTTGGGAGAAATTAGAAAAAGACTGAGAGGTGAGCCTAGGAAAGGGAGGGAAAGCACATAGCACAGTAGAATGTAATAGTGACCAGGAACCGAACATCAGGAGCCACACTCATTTCACTTTGATTTGCATCATCTGATTACTCTTCACAGCTACTCTGAGAGGTGTGATGCTCTTGCCTTCCTATTACAGATCAGGACATTGTGAGGTTAAGTAACTTGCTTCAGGTCATACCTATGCTAAGTGGCTGAGCATTTGCCTTCTTGCTTCAGCCAGGTCTAATTCACATTTTAATCCACTCAGATGAGTTTAACATTAAAAATTTTTCTCATAGTTATTTTTCAAGACATGGTTGTGCTGTGCAGCCCAGGTTGGCCCTGAAACTTGCTATGTAGACCAGAGTGGCCTTGAACTGGTGTGCTGGGATTATATTTGATAGTTGCATAATGGATAGATCAACTGACTTAGCACTCTGTACCCTACCAACATACACATATAAAATACTAATAAAAATAAAAAAAAAAACACTACTCTGCCAGAAATCTTAGACCTAGAGAGATCATCTTCCCAAAAGCAGGATCCTGGGGTAAACTGGTGATGTGAGAGCCTGGTTTAGCAATCTGGGTGGTTATTTCCTTGTTCTGCCACATTCCACGATTTCTAAACATGGGAGTGAGATTGTAAAACACTTTCAAGGGTCAGAAAAAAAATGCAACTAATTCCTTTTGGAATTAAAGGTTTTGTGCTCCTATACTCTCTGATTTATAAATATCATCAGTTACACAGACCTAATTAATCTGAGCTGAGGTGAGGTGTAGCAGGGTAGATCTTCATCAGGCAAGATTTATAGGCTCTCTACTCTAGGCCATTGAGGAAAGGAGGTGCATCTTCATCAAGGAGCCAGCTGGACACTGAGAGTAATCTCTGTCTCTGTTACATCCTTGTTACTGAGAGCCTTGAGGCTTTGCCTGAAGGAAAGGAACATGACCAGAAAAATACCAGAAAGGAGCCGCAGTGAGAATACTTTATGGGTCTTAAATAATTTGTTTTAAAGAGTCTCATACCTACCCACAATAGCTTCCATATGTCCTGAGGCACTAATATTATTACAAACTGCCTCTACCCCATGAGCCCCAAATGTTCTTTGTGGGGCTTTGAGTTGAGAGGAGTCATGAATCACATATGGTGTCCTGGAGATCCTGACACCTTAAAGGTTGGGTGTCTTTGAGCTGTGTCTATTTTGGGGAGCCCAGAAGACTATGGCCACCTTTGTTTTGAATACCTGACTTGGAATAATCTGGGAGAACTTCTCCTTGGTGTTCATAATGAGGAAAAATTGTTGGGAAAAACTGCGAGAAGGATACTGTGGACTTGTGGTCAGGTTGGCATAGGAGGGTCTCATAATAGTCCAGTCTTCTCCAAGAAATTGAACTAAAAGGTGTATTGTTCACCAATGTCATAATTACCTGGAAGTCTAAGTCCCCTCCATGACTCAGTTATCTTCCATTCCTAAGGTGTCAACAATTAATGAGTCTCAGGATCCTCAAATCATGATGCTTTGGGTGTGGATGGGACTTCAAATTTGTATTTATGAGAGTCCTCCAGTGGTGCTTAAAGCAAAGGTTTGAGAGGATAGCAAGGACTCAATGAGGAGCCCTTTTAGCATTGCATCACTCTCTGTGCTTGTCCCTGTTCCCTGTGGCCTGGCTTCAAGATTTCATTTCAAATTAGGCATTCTGCTTGATGATAAAAATCTTATCAATTTCTTTCTGGAATAAGGTTTTTCCTATTTCTCAGGTTAGTTTAGATGTTCCATTTAAAGAGATAATAAGATTGGTCAGGGCATGGCTTGTTTTTAGTGAATCCTTAGTGCTACCAAATTCTCTAGAAAGGGGTATGGTGTGCTGGTTAAGAATGTGTAGCCTGGAGTCAGGACTGGTTGTGTTCAAATTTTTTGCTCTGCCACTTAGAATGAGGGCAATGCTTACCTTATGATGTGAGGATGAAGTGAGATGGCATGTGGAAAATACTAGTATACTGCCTATGGCACAACCAAATGAATGTTAGTTGTTTTATTTTCTAAGTTTTCAGTATTCACTTGTTAAATAAGTTGTTCTAGACTCTTATCTGGAATGGTTACCAAGTCTAGAAGTTTTCTGACTACATTCTCCATGGTGTCACCTTTTATGGGAATCAGCAGATACAGAATAAAAGTAAAATCTCTGCTTGCAGTGTGTCTAAACACTTCACCTACCACAGTGAAGAACAAAAACATAAACAAAAAGTTTTCTGCCCTGAGATAAACCAGAAGTGTCAGAGTACTTTATTGGCTTGGTTACTAAGATAGTAAAACATGAGTATTTCCTCTAAACTTGGGCTCTCTTCAAAACCAGTTTTAGCCGTGATTTTTGCTATGTTGCTGTCTTGAGCTATGGCAAGAGTTTTGTGAAATGTAAGTCATGTGAATAGGTTGCTACTTGCTCAGAGAACAGATGAATGTAAACTTTGTACTTAGGCAATATTGCATATTTTTTCTTGCAGTCTTTGCTACATCAGTCTTCTTTCTATGAGGGCTCAATTTCTGTGGTTTCAGTTACTCATGGTCAACAGTGATAAGAAAATATTAAGTGGAAAATTTCAGCAAAAATTCTTAAATTTTAAATTGATGTCTGGGTAACTTGATGAAATTTCATGCTGTCCTGTTCTGTCCTAACTGGGAGGTGAATCATCCCTTTGTCCAGCGCATCCAGTCATAAGATGGCTATTTTTGGAGCCATCTCAGTTATCAGATCAACTGTTGGGGAACCGCAGCCCTTGTGCTCAAGGAGCTCTTACAAAGCAGTCTATTGCTGCGTTACATTGCCATGTCATTTCTCTCACTTCGTCTTGTCAAGCAGAGGGTTACATCATCTCACATCATGTTAAGAAGAATGAGTATAGTACAATAAGATATTTTGAGAGGTATATCACATTCAAATAACTTTTAAAATTACTATTTTTTGTGATTATTATTTATTATTGCTAATCTCTTATTGTGCCTAATTTATAAATTAAATATCATCATAGGTGAACGTATAGGAAAAAAATACTATAAATAAAATTTGGTACTCTCCAGGTTTGCAGCCATTCCCTGGGAGTGCTGGGATATATCCTTCTTGGGGTGACATTGTATGGTTCTGTATATGGCCAGCCAGTCCTTCGAAAGTCTACTTCCCTTGCTCTCCATGAAGTTGAACTTTCCTTTTCTAAATGCTTCTTTCCTTGAGTATTCCTTTAATAGCTGTTATGTATGGGTCATTCTAAAGTACAAAATTTCAAAAGATTTTCTGTGTTGACCTTTATCATTGGTTTTTAGAAAGTATGTTAATTAGTTTTTTGTTATTTGTTTTTTAAATTTAGTTTTTAAATGCTTTTAGACTCATGAGACCTGGTGAAATAGTGAGTTCCTGTATACCATTTATTCAGCTTTGCCTGATGATAACATTTTATATAATCCTTGTATAAAATTTGAAATTGGCAATGTAAAGGGATAAAGGGGGAGAGGATAATCTCAATGTATACAATGCAACTTCGTGGAGTACATTGTAAAAATAGGGGAATATAACCCAAATATGCATTTCAGTTTTACTACGTTAGTCAAAATGTTCCATAAATCTTGTAAGTTGATAAAAATGTAACCAAAAGTGATGTAATAGTTGCATAATGGAAAAAGCCAATGTTGTATTACTCTGTACCCCATCAATGTTTACCAATAAAAGGAGAGAGAGAAAAAAAGAATCTTCAGCAAATTAGAGAAAATAAAAAAATTGACACTGGTATTAACTAAACTATAGACTTTATTCCGATTTTAGCAGTTTTTATAGGCACTGTATTTTTGTGTGAGAATACTTCTGTGAAATTTTATCACATGTGTGGATTTTTGTAAGCACTACCCCATCCAGGATACAATCTTCTACTCCATCACCCAAAGAACTATGCTGTTATCACTTTATAGTCACATCCTCTCTCTATCCTAATCACTGATAACTGCTGACCTGTTTTTCATAACAATAATTTTGTCATGTCAAGAATGTTTTATAAATGGAATTATACAGTAAGTAAACTTTGAGGTTGGCTTTTTTTTCACTTGGCATAATGCATTTGTGATCCACCCAATTTATAAATTTATTTCTTTTTGTTGATGAGTAGTATTCCATTATATGATATACTATAGTTTTTTTCTCCATCTGTTAAAGGATAGTTGGGTTCCTTCCAGATTTTGGCTATTTTAAATAAAGCTGTTATGAATATTTGGGTAGAAAATCTTTGTATGAGTATAAGTTTTCTTTTTCTACATTTCTAGGTGACTGGGTCACGATCTTCTGTTACAAATTGTGTTTGCAATTGTTGATGCTAAGCAGTGCTTCTTAGCTTGTCTTGGGTAAATGAGAAAGAACAGAAGTAACTTTAGATATAAGTGATATACTTAGGCTAAGTGAAATCAAATGATATCATGTCATTTGGTGATAATGGTGAGTCAATTAATGGGAGAAGTGAGCCATCACAAAACACATGGTAGAATAAATCTGCCAAACATTGTGTGAAAGCCTCAGTTTTGTAGCCATATTGTCAAGAATGATTTTTTTCCATCAGGAAAACATCATCCACCTCATTATATTAAAACAATTGTTCATTTGGATATTTTATTTGTTTTATAGTTTTGTTTTTATTTCATTTATAACTTTGTTTTAATTTGATGGCTATGGGCCAGCACATAATCAGTTTAACTGCTCAATAAAACCACTATGGTATGTGTGATTTAGTTGTGGCTATGGTACTGAATTGGGAGAAGGACCTGCCAATCCACTCCCAAATCAATCCCAAAACAATCAGCCAATGAAAACCTTATGAGGGTCACTATGAGTTGGACCCAACTCAATGGCACCTAACAACAACAGCATGGTACTGAATAAGGCCAAAATAAAGCACAAATATACTATATTAAGAAAACCTATAGTGATGGGGATTTATACCATACCGTATTTTCTGTTTGTGCATATTAATGTAGTTGGTATACTGGATCTGATATAGGTAAAAATAAAGGGGGCTTGTATAAATACAGAAAGTCCACTTCTCTCAAAGAAGTCTGAGCTAGTAGGTAGTCTAGGACCTTAGGGTCATCCAGAGACCCAAGTTCTTCCTTAGCTTGTCGCTCTACCTTCTCCTAATCAGTGCTTCTGCAATCTTTTTTTTTTATTGGAAAATTTTAATGTATACCTTAATGTAATTCATTCTGACATGCTTTTCATTGTGACATTTCCATATATGCATTTTGATGTACATTTGCTTCTCCAATCTTGATGTGAATGTGGGTCACCTGGAAATCTTGTTGAAATGCAGCATTGACTTTAGTAGGTTTGGGAGGAGCCTCAGAGACGATGCTGGTACACTCCCAGGTGATATTACTTCTGCTGGTTCAGGGCCTGCATTTTGAATAGTGAGGCCCTGGATTATTTGTTGCCTTGATTCACTTGGCCAGAATGGGTTCTCATGACTGTTTAGGATTTCTGGCCGTGAGAGGAGGAAAAAGGATCCAAAGGGCAGATTCTTTATGAGAACAAGACCAGAAGTTGCACAAAGACAGGCCCCAACTTTCAATGGTTTGATCTTGACTTTTCCGCTTTATGATGGTGCAAAAGCCATATACATTCAGTGAAACCGTACTTTAGACTCTGAGTTCTGATCTTTTCCTGGCTGGCACTTGCTCCACCATGCATTCTTCTGTGATGCTGGTCAGTGGCTGCAAGCCACAGCTTCCAAACAGTCCCATGGCAGTGTGCCATGTTGCCAGTAGTTTTTTTTAATTTTTTTGATGTTGTATTTTGTTCCTTCATATCATCATGACTACAAACCACCCATCTGTGTCTCCTGCTGTGGATGTTATGGTGAGTACCCAGACAGCCACTCTGTCTATCACCTTCAGTACAATACTCAGAGAATTATCTGAGAATTTCAATACTTTATTATAAAGCAGGCCTTTGTTAGACGATTTTGCCCAAGTGTAGGCTAATGTAAGTGTTCTGAGCATGTGTGAGAAAGACTAGGCTATACTTTGATGTTTCTAAGTTAGGTGTAGTAAATGCATTTTCAACTTCAGATATTTTCAACTTGTGATTGTTTTGCAGGGGGAAATGTTACCCCCTTGTAAACTGGGGAACACTTGTATATTCTTTTTGTTTACTTCTCACTGGCCAGAATTTGGTCATGTGACCATGCCCAGTTGCAAGGGAAGCTGCAAAAATAGGCACAAGGTAAAATTTGAGGAATTCTATTAACTAAGGGAAAAATGGGGAGAATGAATGTTAGGGACCTGCTATCAGTCTCTGCTAAAGTAGTTAATGAGAATTTATGCCAATACAGGGTTTGTAATACGTATATATTTTCCTTTTGCAGCAGTTCATCCATTACTTATATTGGAGAAACAACAATCTGAAGTATAGTATTGGGGTTTAGCTCAGTTCATGGAGTGCTGCCCACACTTTCTGAAGACCTGGGTTTGATCCAAGCACCACAAAAATGGGAGAAGGATGTGGCAGCCCATTCCCAGAACAATCCTAAAACAATCAGCCAGTGAAAACCCTCTGAGGGTTGCTATGAGTCAGACACGACTCAATGGTATGTAACAACAACAATCTGAAGTATAATTTGAGGCATACCTTCTTAGCATTCATATAAGCCTTTTCAGAATCTGCGCTTTGCCTACTTTTTCATCTTCATCTCTCCCCATGGACACACCCTTTGTACCAATCCTTTTGAATGATTTATTTTACTGGAACACAAGTTTTCATACAGTTTATACATGGCATTCACTTTGTCCTTCCCCATTGGTCATTTTCTCCCTAATTAGGACTAGTTGCAAAGCTGCATTCCAGGCCATAGACTGTACCTCTCAGCAAAAACAGGAGTTCTGCAAATTGGTGGTTTCTAAAGAGACCCCTTAAGAGAAAATGGGTAGATAAGTACAAATGGCGATTCTCTGGAACCTTTGAACCTTCAGTTCTGCTGATGGGAGCCACCTAGTTCATGTTCCCACAGAAAACGTGTGGCTCTTGTTCCAGAGCCTGTCTATCCCCATCCCACTGCAAAACTGAGTAAGGTCACACAGTCATATGAATCTTTACTGCATGTATACAGATTCTAGGACAAACCTGGACGCTAAGTGGCCTGGATTCTATTTGGAGATGTTATTGACTTATTGGGAAGCCATAAGATACTCAATTTAATTAACTTTCTTAGAGAAGGCTAGCATATTTCTCTAACTTATGCTGGGATATATAACATATTAAGATTTTTCTTGAGAGTATCTTGTAGTTGCCTATAAATCATTAAAATTGAGTGTGTGGGGGGGGGTAGAGGGGGAGAGAGAGTACGAGAGCGAGAGCTCAAGTTTCTCTTAGAAGAAGTAAAGAATTCTCTTTAATGTCTCTTTGGTTTATCTTCCCAGTTAGAATTGAATTCTCAATTTTTTTTTCTGGATGCAGTCATACTTCAAGTGATGTTTCCTTTAGGAAACAAGACAAATCAACACCAAAATTATTCATAAGCTGTAATAAGCATGGTGTACTTTTCCGTTCTTTTAAATTTGATTTTCTTTTGATGTCTTAAATTTGATTTAAATTTGCTATCTTTTCATTCTCTTTATAGAAGAGTTCATCATTTCTTGTGTTTTGGTAGTATCATTGCTGTTTTATTTATTTTTCTGTCTACTTGACTCATTGATTTGTCTACCTAATAGATTTAGTTGGCTGAATTAAAAATAATTACATATATGAAAATTTAAGGCCTTATAAATCATCTACTTTTTCATACAGGTCTTGCTTTTGGAAAAATATGTATTATTTTACCCCCCCTTCTATTCTGAGCCTTTCTTAAGACATGTGCTGGTTAGTTAACTGGGGGAGACGTTCTACTAGCCAAGTGATGGTTAGTTAGCCTGAGTTTGAAAGGGACTTAATCTCTGGCAGCCTTTTCTTGTTCTTTATAGTCAGTTTCTCTGTCCTTTCCTGGAAGTGCAGGATTTGTCTGTGTCACAGCCAGGAGCTTTATCATGGCAAAAGAAATGTAGGTGTGAATAAGGATCTTTCACTGTGGTTTTAGTTCAGTCAGTTGGTCAATATTTATTTAGCGTTACTGTGACATATCAGGAGAATAGCTGCTGGTACCAAGGAACTTCTGATGTAAAGGCAGACGGAAATCAGGGCAAGATAAAAGTAATGTTCACACCAAGCTTCAGGAAATTCTTTTGCTACCCAGTGTCTTTGTGTCCCAGGAGTTCCTAATTTCCATTTTGGTATCTTTTAGCAGAGTTGTACATTACAGCCTAGACCCTTTGATGGTGTTAAATCCCAGGCTGTGGCATTAGGAATGTCCCCTGGTCTTTCCTGGGGAGAGTGATTGACCGGGTTTCTTGTGTAGTCTCTCTAGGGTGGTACTAGGGAAAGGATATGGGTTTTAGAGTTAGGCTTGCTCTGTTGTGTAAACTAAGGTTAAGATTTCAGACTTTCCAGGCTCCAGTTTTTCATCTGTACAATGGAGATGATAATACCTGCTTCATAATGTTATGTGATTAGTAAAGAAAAAAAATGCATGTGAAATGCTTAGAGTAGTAACTAGCATGAAGTATATGCTTACCTTGCTCCTCTTCTTTCCTACTAAATCTTCAGCGGGACCTAGCAATTTCAGAACAGTGTCAGTTTCTCTCTGGAAAAAGGCTCTGTTATTTGCTAAGCTGCTCCAATGACCCAGTCAATAGACTAAGAGTTATGGTGCCAAAGTCTATTGACCTATTGTTATTAAATTGCCTTGGACTTGCTAGTTTCTGGAGTTGTCATTTTGCACTGATCCAAATTTACAGTTTTCTCTGCATCCTTCTCTTACAGATGTTGATACTACTCAAGGCCTCTAGATGGAGCCATCTCACTAAGTATCAATGACTTTTATACATGTAAACCTCTGCCCTGCACTAGAGGAAGATTCTTATCACCTGCATCAGCATAGCCATATAGTCCAGCACATCAATGAAATCCCTTTATATTTTTGTGTTTTTCATTTATAATAGGGAGAATGTAATGCTTAGAAATCACCCAGAAATTTCACGTATTTGATTTAGTTCCAGGCTTTAAGAGAGCAAGAAAAATATGGAGCTGATTCAAAGGGAAGCCACACATCTGCTTGAAATTGGAAAATGAGCCAGGCACAGTGGTGCAGGTTTGTAATCCCCGCTACTCTGGAGGTGGACACAGGGAGATTGCAAGTTCAAGGCTAGAGAGAGCCTGTGTAATTTAGCAATATCCTGACACACACACAAAAAATGGGCTGGGGGTGCAGCAGTGGTAGAGCAATTGCTAACTATGTGGTTGGCCCTGGGTTTAACCCTCTAGTACCTAAATATAAAAATAAAAGAAGAAATTGGAGAATGAAGTGTATGAGGAGAGGTCAACAAAACAAAACAAAACAAAACAAAAAACCAGATTACTAGATGCATAAAGAATAGATTGGCAGTGACATGGTGGGGCTCTAACAATGAAGGATTGTAGGGAATTGTAGGTATTATTTTCCACCACAGGAAAGAACAGAACAAGAAGAGATAAACTTATATGCCACGTGAAAGATGTACAAAAGTCACAAGGAAGAATTTTTGGAACCATGGTGTGTGACCTGAGGAAAGTTGTCAAACAATTTTAAATTAATGTTAAAAACAAGCTATGTAAGATCTCAGCATGTCCAGATTGGATGATTTGCCATCCTACTAGAAGACAGAGGAGGGTTCTTTCTTATGGTACTTATTTGAAGGTTGGCATAACGTTGTTGTTGTTTAGGCTGGGATAATGATCTTGCAGCCCAATGGCACAGGCTAGCACTGAATCTCACTTAAATAGGATTGGCAGTATTTTAAAAAGTGCCCTATTCTTGTATATTTTTCATAATATTAAAATCTATAGGAGTCACTATCATTTTTTTCTTGGTTTCTAAAGTACTTATACAAAGGCTAGGCTGGAGAAAGGAAAATGACCATAGGTGAAGAGAGAATCAGAGATACTGTCCTTGACACTTATTTTTGGAACCTCTCACTTGTTACTGATCATATGATCCTTTGGACTGTGGTTTTGTTTTGTTTTGTTTGTGATTTTTTTGTTTATTCCTGTAATATCTGATAGGTAAATGTGGTAAAGAAGACTGCCTCATGTTTATGGTTACACACCATGTCCACAGGAAGGCACCAAATTCTACTGTCTCCCCAGAATCACCCAGTAGTCTGTCTTGTGAGTATACTTTGGAATGGTCTTTTTTCTTCCTCTCTTGTGCTATAGAACCCTCAGTCCTAGGTCCCAGTTTCATTCTGGAGGAATGGGATGTGACTTTTCAGGTTCTTCAGGTTCTCCAGAGCAAATAATATAAAGCAACATAACTTTCTATTACTCATGATGACTACCACTCATTGCTTAACCTCACTGCATAATGACAACAGTACTGTATCTTTCCAAAGATCATTTTCCCAGAAAAGAGTGAGGTGAAGAAATAAAGAAAGAGGTTTTGGTGATGGAAGACTAAGATGATATAGAGAAACTTTTTTTCTCCCCTTGCTGATTATAAATGTGATGTACGCTCATTATAGAAAATTTGGGAAGAACTTCCAGAATAGTATAAAAGACCCCAAACTGTTTACAATTCTATATCTTACAGGTAACTTTGTTAACATTGTAAATATTCCCTTCTTTGGAGAAACTGAGGCAACTATTTGTAGTGACCACATCTAAAAGATCATCAAAAATCATTATAACCCATAATTGCATATGAGTTTTACTACATTAATCAAAGGGTTCCATAAACTTTGTAAGTTGATGAAAGTATAACCAAAAGCTATGTAATAGTTGCACAATGGAAATAACAAATGCCATATTACTTTGTATCCCACCGGCATTTATCAATAAAGGGGAAAATAATAAAAAATAAAATAAAATAAAATATAGATGTGAGAGGGGGAGGAAGAGCAGCATAGAAGGGTAAAGAGGAAAAGAACAAGTCCAAAATATAGGATGCAATTCTATGAAAATTCTCATAATGAATCTCACAGTATTGTACACAATAAAAAATCACACTATACCTAAAAAACAAAATCATCAAGGGGCTAAAAGTTAAATTCAAGAGCAAGATTGATGTCATGTGGGTATGGATCACTGTTGTTGTTGTTAGGTGCTGTCGTGTGGAGTCCGACTCATAGCGACCCTATGTACAGCAGATCGAAACACTTGCCGATTCTGTGCCAGGCAAACCATCTTATTTATGATGGATCACTAGGTAGTGAGAATTTGTTCCCAGAAAAGCAAAGCAAGGCAGGAATTTAGAAAGAAAAAATAAAAAGGTGCTTTTTTGTTTTTATTTTGTTTTTTCTTTTCTTTTCGGATAGGGTCTTACTATGTAAGATGGACCTGAATTTGTGATCTTTCTGCCTTTGCTTCCTGCATGCTGAGATTACAGGCAAATGCCACCACACCTGTCAGTGAAAGGCTCTTGACCCTACAGAATAAAAGAGATAGCAAGAGTGGCTTCCTACCTTTCTCCTGTTCCCAGTTCCCAGGATTAGGTCTCCTGTACAGCGGCTAGGGTTTGGCTCAGTTGGTAGGGAGCTGCTCTACACTCTCTGAGGCTGTGAGTTTTATCCCCAGCACTGCAAAAATGGGAGAAGGATGTGGCAGCCCACTCCTGAAGCAATTCCAAAACAATCAGCTACTGAAAACTCTAAGGATAGCAGAGACACACTGACATAGTGCTGGGTATGGCACAGTGTCTCGGAGTGTTTTGTTCTGTTGTACATAGGGGTGCGGTGAATTGGACCAGATTTGATGGCACCTAACAAGAAGAAGAAGAAGAAGTCATAGTACCTGCCTTAGGTCCTGTGAACAGTTTTTCAGCAGTTCTTTAAAAGTGTAAATAAATGGGTTCTTATTACTTGAAATCAAGGACCTCTGACTAGAATAGACACAAAAAATAATAGGTGCTTAATTACTTTCTGTTTATAACCCCCTAGGAAGTGGCTTTCTTTATCATTCTGATGCTTTGCCCAGAGCCTCTCAGATCCCTTCAACCAGAGTCAGTGTTCTTTCATTTCTAACAGCCAGGACTTACGGCCCTTTTTTTTTTGAGGACTGCTCTTAGCTTACTGAGACCTGATTTATTTGTATGCACAAAGAGCTGGAAAAGTCTGAGAATTTGTACCCTGGTGGTTTGAGCCTTGACCAATGATTGATGGGTATGGTAGTATAAAACTCTAACCCGTTTGTCCTGGGTTGGAACAACTTTGAGGCCTAGCTTACTCTCCAGAGTTCCCCTGCAACATCACAGTGAAGCCATCCTCCTTGAGACTTTATCTGAGGTAGAGCTTGCGGTAGGTAGCTTCTAAGATGGCCCCAAATGATCCCCACCTCTTGGTATTCACAACTTTGTGTAATCCTCTCTCCTTGAGTGTGGAATAGAGTGACTTGATTTTGAACAAAGGAATATGACAGCGGTGACTAGAGGTCACTTCCATGATTAGGTTGCAAAGGATTGTGTCCCCTGTATTGTAAGCAGACTGTCACTTTCTCAGTTTATGTGCTTTGGTGCAGCAAAATGCCTGCAAGGAAATGAGGGCAGCCTTTGACCCAATAACTTGTATGGATCTAAATGCTGCCAACCACTGCTCAGTGAGAGTAGAAGTAGATCCTTCCCAGCTTGAGCTCTCAAGTAAGAAAGCAACCACTGTACCAAAATCTTGATTGCAACCTTGTGACAGACTGTGAAGCAGAAGATTCAGTCAAGTTGTATGTGGACTTTTGACCCACAGAAACAGTGAGACAATGAATATGTGCTGCTTTTATTTGCCAAGTTTTGGGGTAATTTGTTAGGTAGGCTAGCATAGCAGTTTCCTCCCATTACCTGTTTTGCTTCCCCCATTCTCTTACTATCTTTCCTGGGGAACTTTTCCTTAATACATTACTTACATATAAATCTTCCCTAAGACAGCTGGTTCTATGCAGCAGATTCTAAGGATGGTATTCTAAAGTTGGATCACTCACCAGCAAGATGGCAACAAGACTCTCAGTAAGTAGAGTGTTGCAAGCATAGTATAGTCTTGCAAATGCTAAGACTTTTATCTGTGATAAATGGGGCTATAGATGGAAAGGGGCTTGGGTTTAGCTCAGTTAGTAGAGCGCAGCTCTGAACTTCCTGAGGACGTGGATTCAATCCCTAGCACTGGAAAAATGGGAGAAGGATGTGGCAATCCACTCCTGAAAACAACCCCCAAACAATCAGCCACTGAAAATCTTATGAGGGTTGCTATGAATCCAATACAACTCAATGGCACCTAACAACAACAACATAGATGGAAAGGGACATTTTGGTTCATATACTATCTCTAGTATTTGAGATACTTAAGGGGACTAGTAATGCAAAGGACAGTAGGATTAGTTGACTAATTTTTGGTGCTTCCTGGTGTTGAAAAGAAAAAATGACGAGCTTACCACCAAAGCAAAGCATGGTGTGACAGTCTGAAGGCCTCCAGGGCCTTTAGACAGAAGACAGAGCATGCTTAAGATAAAGCTCAGGGTCTGAGGGTAAAAGTCATAGGACTTCAGAGAAGCCTAAATTAGCTTTTCTCAGGTCAAAGTCAAGGTTCTTGACAGAGAATGGATGAAAATAGTTGGGTACACAGAAAACACTGAACCCCTTGGTTCTCCTGAACTTTCTGGACCTATAGAAATGGACATTTTTTCTTTTGCTAGAAGAAAGCAAGACTATCCCTTGTTGGAAGACTATACAGAGGCTATAGCTAAAATAGATGCTTTATGTGTTATGATCTGCTCTCATCTTCCTTCCTGGCCAATTTGGGTCAAATATTATCATGTCCCAACTGGAGAAGTACTGACTCTGCTGATGGAAAAAGAAGCTGAACTGCAGATGTGGGCTAACATAAACTAGCATATTAACTTGGGAATGGCCCTTGAGAGTGGCAGGCTGGGACTATAGACTACAGAGTTAGATAAGAAGAGAGTTTGTTAATATGAGCATACTATCATACAATTCAGGATTTAATCTTCTGGCAAGGGCTCCTGAGGCTATCTCAATATGCTGCTGGATGGCTCCTGGAATATTGGAAAAAATGAAGACCTGCATTGAAGGAGGTTGGAAGGCCAGAACTACCCTGGCCTAGTGTCAAGCAAAGGATCAGATGTCTCATGGAAGTGAGCATAAATACCAGTTATCAACTTTTGGTATCTCAGTTCCAAATCTCTCCTCCCTTTTTTCTTCTCTGCCTTGTGATTTTAAGCTATGGGTTTAGATCAGTTAGTAGAGTGCTGTCCTACACTCTCTGGGGACCCGGGTTCCATCCCCAGCACCATAAACGCAGGAGAAGGACATGGCAATCCACTCCTGAAGCAATCCTGAAACAATCAGCCACTGAAAACCCTACAAGGGTCACTATGAGTTGGAACTGACTTGATGGCACCTAACAACAACGATTATTTCTCCTTTGCTATCTGGTGCAAGATTAGGCTTTATCAATAGAAGGACTGGAAGAATACTACAAAGTGGAGGGAAGGATGGAGTTCTCTTCCTAGTCTTGGTGTGACTTTTCTTTTTGTGTGATTGTGTGGCTGCTGCTGCTGCTGCTGGGCTGAGGCCCACTGATAGTCACACCCTGCAAGCTTCTGTGGTACTTCAGCAGGCTTCTTCTTGTGAACCAGGTACAATTCACCAGTACTTTAGCAAATCTACTGTCAGAGTAGGAGGATACACTTGTAGTCAGAATAGTTTAGCTTGTAGAATTCTTTGCCAGTAACTAACTGATTATGAAAAGAATATGGGCCTTCTGCTAGAATATTGCTTTATCTATCTAGAACAGCAACAATAACAACAAGCTCCCCAAAACTCAACATTTGGTGGTCAACGTTTTAAGTTGCCACTTTGGAAAGTCATATCCAGCCACACATTTTCCAGACGGAAGCCAGTTCAAAGACTCAGTCCCTTATTTGAAGGGCAATTGGATCCCTGTGGGAAAGACTTTTCAAAGTTTGTACAAGTATGTGCAGTTCTCCCTCAGTATCCCTGAGGGATTGACTTCAGGATCCACAAGGATACCAAAATCCATACAAGCTCTAGTCCCTTATATAAAATTTTCTAGTATTTGCATATAATTTGTATATATCTTCCTATATTTTAAAAATCACCCACAAATATAATATCTAATGCAATATAAATGATATATAGATTTTTATTGTTTGGGGAATAATGACCAGAAAATGTTTGTACATGTTTAGCACAGATGCATTTTTTTTCTGAATTTTTTTTTGCTAGGTCAAAGTTTTAAAAACATAATTATCTCAACAAATGTTATTAATAAATAAAATGTCAAAACCTAAAAATACTTAATAGAATAGGAAGAAAAGAAAATTTCTTTAAAATGGTTATGATACGTGTCTGGTTAAATCCAATAGTAGTTTTTATTTTTAATTGGAAAATTTTAATGTACAACTTAGTGTGATTCATTCTGACATGCATTTCATTGTGACATTTCCATATATGCATTTTGTTGTACCTTATACAGATAAGTTCCCCCTTGCCCTCTTGTGCACTTCCTCCCCCTGTCCCAAACCCCCACCAAAGACCTCTCTTCCATTCGCTTGTCTTTTTGTGGTGATATTTTTCTATATATCCTTGGATCCCAATTATGTTTAAGATCAAAACTTTTTCTGTAGTGAACTATCCTTTTACATTGTCAGTACTATTATATGAATTTTCTAGCCCATCTGTATTATTACCATTCTTTGGTATTATTGGTGTTAATATTATTTCCAGGACTATTAAAATTGGGCTGTTTACCCTGAGGTCACTCCCTCCCCCATTCCTCACTCTTTCTTATTCCTCCTCTCCCCCTTCTCCTCTCCCAGGATTTCCTCCTTTTGCTAGACCCCTCCCTCCTTCTTTTGCAGTTCCCAAATTGTCCCTTCTCTGCTAAGTTGACTTTAGCTTTTTTTTATTGTGTTCTGACCGCCACATAGGATTTTTTCCTTCTTTTAATTTTGATTCAGCTCCTGCATATGAGTGAGAACATGTGGTGTTTCTCTTTCTGAGCTTGTGTTCATTCACTTAAAATAATGTTCTCCAATTCCATCCATTTTGCTGCAAATGGCATTATTTCATTTTTTTT